>CAUHTR010000913.1:0-98221 GCA_959609185.1 Schmidtea polychroa | reverse complement strand
TCATATATTATTAAGTGATCTAGCGGTGCCATACCTTTTGACTTCCCAGAACTTTTTGAGTTTCAAAATTATTTAAATATTATACATCATTTTGAAGGCCAGACGAAAATCTATCTTTTAAGCCATAGAATAATTTTTATCATTAGTGGTACAAAAGTTATTAATTTTTAGTCAGAGACTGATTTATGGTTAAAATTTTCAAAAATGTTCAAAATTTACTAAGTAATTTGCGGGTGATTTGTCAATCATCCAATCAGGTACGACTTTGTTATTATTTTATATATTATTATTATTATTATGATTATTATTATTATTAGTATTATATTATTAATATTATTATTATTTTATTATTATTATATTATTATTATTATTATTATTATTATATTATTATTATTATTATCATTATTATTATTATTATTATTATTATTATTATTATTAATTATTATTATGGGGTAATGCTCGCAAGGGTACTGCCCCGAGTTATCCGACAAAATATTTTGTCCCCCTATGGGTAATGCTCGCAAGGGTACTGGTCACACTCAACAAATCAACAAAACATAATTTATTTAAACAATAAAATAATGTAAAATTAACAAAGGTAAACTAAATATTGATGTACTACTATTTGCAGCAATATTGTTTGAAATGGTAACGTTATTGATTTTCAGAGATTCTATGATCCTTTGATTGTTTGAATTTCTCTTAATAATAATTCAATCTTTTTTAACAAATAATCATGCTTCTTATCAATAATTTTCATATTCTTTTATTTTCAGCAATAGAGTTATTGAAAACTTTAATATGATCAATCAATTCAAATTTAATATTTTGTATATATTCAAATGATAGTTCATAACTGTTTTCTAAATTCTCCAATCTTTGAGATATTCTTTTTCCTGATGCTTTGACCATTTGGTTTGTCGAGAATATATAAAATATCCATCAACTTGGCTGTATTCGGACAAACACATATTGATTATTAAAAGACTCCACTGTTATTGTTGTATTGTGTGAGCACACACTCGTTATAATAATTAGCAATATGAATATAGTTTCATGGTGTATCAAATCAAAACCTTTCTTTTACATTTATAGTCTATCAACCAATCAAAATCATCCGGTATTAGTATAAATAAAACATCATATTTTAAATTATTGTAAAAATGTCTCAATTTATGGAAAATCTTTTAAGAGAACTCGTCAACAGGAATATTATGGAAAGCCTATGTTTCCTGGTCGATCGACCGAAAAGGTCATAGAAGGTAATCACATTGATTATGAAGATGTGATCAATTCCGATGTCTGAAACCAAAAAATTCTATTTTAATAGAATTTTAACTGTCTATGCGACGATCAGATGAAGTGGACCCGAATACTAGTAGGGTTCGCTTATATGAAAATAATAATCGAAAGAAGTCTATGGGACTCAGAGCACTATTATCAGTGGTCTCAAGAAGTAATACTTTTATAATTTATATTTTATTAATATTTATTTTCTAGATAATCAAGTCAAAGTTTCAACCATGGATTGAAGCCAATGGCGGATGGGGCGTATTCAATCAACTCGCCAGAAATGCGAAGAAATTGATGATCAGAAAAGAAAATTTAAAAACTATGTAAAACTGCAACAGGTGTTGCTATTTTGTATATTTACCAGATTTTTAAATAAAAATTAATATAGTTATTTTGTTTGATTTTTAAATAAAATTTTAAATAAATTTACAAACACTAATTAACTAAGATTTATTAATTAACACATTCGCAGTCGTCATCTCCACATTTCATTATATTTTCAACGACATGATCAATACAATCATTCGTAATATTATCTTTAGGTTCCTCTATAGGTTCCTCTATAGGTTCCTCTATAGGTTCATAGATTTCCTCATCAATTTCTTGAGTATCGGTTTCTTGAGTTTCTTCCTCATCATCAAATCCTGTATCTTGACTCTCAACTATCCAGCCGATATTTAAGGCATTTGTAATAGATAATATGTCCTCAATTTTCACACCAGATATTTCTGCTAACTTTTCCAACAAAAAGTGATTAAAAATTCTAAATAATAAATAATTCGGTAATAATTAATCATGTTAACCTTTTTCTGCAGTCATTTTCATCACTTTAAAACTATATTATAATTTTTGTTTATAGATTCTTTGTTAAATTTGCATGTCATTTGCATTTATGTTGCAATTAATAAAGAGAAAAACAAATCTGACTAATACATTTATTAAATATAACATTAAAATATTTGTGAAAGTCTAGCAGACATAATTTTCCAAATAGGAGAATATACATCATTATTATCAACTTTATATCCCTGGATTGCTATTGTTATATACCAATTTTCATTTTCTTTGAAACTGATTTCATCAAAAGCATCATAAAATCTTGCATATCTATTGTTGAACCATGCATGTTGATTACACGATAGATTCGAATCTATCCGTTTAAAAACATCATCAATAGTTTTGACATCAATCATTGAAAGCGTGCCGGATAAGAATTCGAATTTAGTCGGAATTAGCTTGACTGGTGCAACCAATTTCATATTGATTTCTTCTTTCAAAAAATACATTTTGTAGTTGTGGAACATTTGAACTGGTTGTACCATTTCTTTAGGTTTTTCGGTGCTTGAAATTTTCTTGGTCATCGTGAATAATGAATAAATTTAAATGTTACAGGGTTTTTATACCTTTGACTCATGTCTATCAACCAATCAGATTACAGCATGTCTTTGTTTAAATTGCATTCAAAATGCATTGATGTTGCATTGTCACATGTTTTGTTATATGTTCTATTTACAGATTTATTAATAGTGTTTATATTATTATTAATGTTTTTTACTTATTATTTCTATTATTATTACTATTAATATTTATTATTACTATTATTATTTCTATTATTATTTCTATTATTATTAATATTATTATTTATTACTATTTATTACTATTCAAATATAAAAACACAACAGATACAAAATACATTTATTCATATCCAAATCAACAATCCGGGAGTAGTGAAACCTTCTCAGAGTTTTCACTAACTCCCATTCGACATATCGCCGATATCGATCGGCACAGCATGAGCATCCGATGATGCACTGGTACTCCGGCTCCATTTGTTTGATGGTTCTGTTGATCTTAATATCCCACAGAACTGGTGAAATACCTCCATTATTCTATTTGAGTTGCGTAGAAAATGAAATCCGGAATTATTTCTGCTTCTCGATCCTTGATAATTTCAATAATTTGCGGATAATAATATTTTATCCTATTGATCATAACTTCTAAATATTTTTCTAAAAATAAAAATAGTAAAAATGTGAAAATAAAAATTTTAAATTTACCGGAATCGTCAATATCCTTCATGAGGGTTGCAGAGCTTGGTAATTTGTACATATGTTGAAAAAATGAATTCTAAACAAAAACCGTTTGTTTAAATCAATCAATAACCAATTAGAAATTAACCAATTAGAAATCAACCAATGAAATTATCTCATTTCGAACATTGTCAACAAATTCTCTATACTCAAAATTTCTCAACCCCAACATGACAACCTTTCCACTAGCAAACACGTTGACACATATAGGGTTATATTTTAATAGTCTTAGTGCCGGAAACAATTCCGGTTCAAACATACAATCACATTTTTTCGACATGTTATATAGATGATACTATGTCCCATATCCATAGTAACGGTAATTGATTGGATTATAATATTATTTATTCGATATTGTAATTTATTAATATCCAAAGGTTTCTTACATCCATGATTCGACATTTACCAGTCTTGAAAAATATTATCGGATATTTCCCGCTTCTATCGATAATTTGCTGGGGTTTCCCTGGTGGGAACCTCATATTCGATACATCAAATTTCCTCGATAATTTATATTTGCTAACATTATTAAATCATTTATGAAAATTAGTCTTTATATACAAATTGAGCACGAGTTCATTAAATCATCGAATATAAACAAATACACATATATAAAATTTTGAAATGGAATTAAGAAATGATGCAGTATACCAAATCGTTGGTCCGAGTGGTAGTGGAAAAACATTATTTGTTTGTAAATTACTAAAATCAAATTTATTCAAATCAAAATTCAACAGGATTTATTGGCATAGGGGTGCTGATGAAGAACATGGATTAACTCAATCAAGTTTCTGTAAATTAAAAAACATGAAAATAGTAAAGGGATTCGATAAAAACTGGTCCAGCCGATTAAAGAAAGGTGATGTCATTATTATCGATGATTTGTATCAAGAAGCTAATAAAGAAAAAGATTTTAATAATTTATTTACAAAGATCAGCAGACATGTCGGTGTAACAGTTATCATAACACAAAATCTATTTCATCAAGGTGGGGCACATCGAACACGTAATTTAAATGTACAATATTTAGTTATTTTCAAGAATCCTAGAGATGCAACAGTGATTGATTTTCTTGCACGTCAAGCATACCCTAATAATCGTAATTTTCTTATCAGTGCATTTCAAGATGCTACAAAAATACCTCATGGATATATATTTCTTGATTTCACACAACAATGTCCCGATGATTTACGTGTAAAAACAGATATTTTCAACCCAAAAGGTGCCATGGTTTATAAACAAAGTTGAAAACTCTATGAATAATAATGTTTCTAAAAGCAAGGGTGAAAAATATTAAGAAATTAAGAAAAGGTATTAGAAAGACTATTAAAGTTCCAAAAGTTCCACCAACAACTAGTTATACACCGTCTAAAAAACTTGTAACTGAAAATTTCTCTGCAATGAATCTTATTTCGAAAAATCAAAAACCTAAACGTAAAACCCGTAAAACCCGTAAAACCGTAAAAAAGTAGTTAAAAATCATCGCAGTTTTCCATTTTTTAATGCATTGTTAAAGGCCCCGAGTATGAAAAGAATGAATATATTGCAATCATTCCCAAATTTTGTTGTCGATGATTTACTCAATATTATACTTAAAGTAGTCAAAGGCAAAATTAAAATCAGTAAATCAAAAAAGCATTTATTGAGCAAACATAGGAAACCATTGTTATCTTTAGTAAATAATAAAAATCGTAAGCAAATGAGAAAAATTATATATAAACAACAAGGTGGATTTATTGGTGCATTAATACCTCTGGCATTATCATTATTAGGTGGAGTTGTAGGAAATCATAAAAAATGGGTGCTAATCCTTCATTGCCCGACATTAAATTTAATTTTAAATCTTCTTGTTGTAATGGAGAAGATTTGGACGAACCCAGAAGACGAAGCCGGTTTCGGTGGAGTGGCAAAATTAAACAAAAGAGTTCCGAATTCGAAAAAAGAAACCCAGAAGTGGTTATCAGATCAGCTTGCGTACAGTTTGAACAAACCAATGCGGAAAAGATTTCCAACAAGAGCGTATAAAACATTTGGTATGATGATTTATGGCAAATGGATTTGATGGAGATGATACCTTATTCGAAAATTAACAATGGGAATAAATATATTTTAACATGTATTAATGTATACAGCAGGTTTGCACGAGCAATACCAGTCAAGGCAAAATCTGCAGAAGAAATGTCCAAGGCAATTAATATTTTATTTAAAGATGGACATCCTAATAACTTGCAAACAGATTTGGTTAGTATTATTATTATTATTATTATATTATTATTATTATTATTATTATTATTATTATTATTATTATTATTATTATTATTATTATTATTATTATTATTATTTATTATTTTAGGTAAAGAATTCTACAATAGTAAAGTTAAGCAAATCCTCGATAAACTGAAAATAAATCACTACTCGGTACATTCTCAATACAAAGCTGCCCATGTTGAAAGATTTAATCGAACATTGAGAGATAGATTAAAGAAATTGTTCGTGCATCAAGGTAATAAAAAATGGGTAAATGCTTTACCGAAAATAATAACAAGTTATAATCATTCATCACATCGAGGACTGAATGGATTGAGACCGGTTGATATTACATCAAAAACATCATTGACTTCTAAGAAATCTGTAAAAATTGCAAAACCTAAATATAAAGTCGGTGACCATGTTAGAATTAGTAAAATTAGTGCATCACCATTTATTAAAAATTTTGATACAAATTGGAGTGATGAAGTCTTTGTAATTTCAAAAATAAATACTAAACAGAATCCTGTAATGTATGTCATCAAAGACAATGATAATAATATTGTACAGGGGAAATTTTATGAGCAGGAATTACAAGTCATTCCTCCCCCAAAAGTATTTAGAATTCAAAAAATATTGAAAACTAAAAAGGTCGGTAAGGTAAACAATACTATGTCAAATGGCATGGTTATCAAAACCCGTCATGGATATCAGCAAAAGACCTAGTAAAGTGAATTTTTATACTATTTCGAGCAATAGTTGCCCATTAATTCATCCAGACAATCAAGCCAGTAAATTCATGTCAATCTCCAGAATCCGATTTCTTTAAATGGTGACTGGGAAGTTGCACTGCAAGATTTTACATTCGTGTACAATCATCCCATTTTATAGTCAATGTAAGATTGATTCAAAAGGAAGATTGTGAAAACATGTAGCGGTATCTTTATTATCAGTAATTATGATAAAACATATCATATTCGAATCAATATTAGATTCGCATTGCTATATGTTTTACAAGGATGGATTAAATATCAGTTGTGATTTTAAACCATTACAATAAATTCGAAATATTGAAGATGCCAAACGAATGGGTTGCAATAAGTTGAAAAATATTTACGGAGACCGAAAGTATTTATTACGTTTAATCATTTGAAGCAAACAGTGTAATGAAAGAAGAAACAAAATATCTGTGTGTAAAAATGAAGTTGAAGAATCATTTACCTTTGCTGATGAATTATATATTGATAAATTGATGTTTACTTAAATATTTAAAGTTCAATTGTCACACATATTTAAAAATTTGGAATTGTGAAAGATTTGTATTTACCTTCAGTTTGAATGATGATATTTGCGAAGTTACATTTGATAAAATTTGGCAAATTCACTTGGATTATAAAGCAAAATATCGAGAAAAAATCGACTGGTATACGCAAACAAAGAATACTAGAACATCATCAACAAATGTTCATATATACTAACATTATCGAACCATTATTGTTGGTGATTCCAGTGTTCCTCTTTGAAATCGTATGGATTGGAAAATATGAACATGATGAAGTTGTCAAATAAATATCGATAATCCCATGTATTTACCAATAGCAAGTTCATGTATAAACAATATAGAAATAAATATTCGTGATGATAGTGGAAAACTTATAAACTTTCCAAAAGGTTCAAAAACTCATTTGACATTACATTTTCGTAAAATAAATGGCTAATTCTGATATTATTAGTATGTATAGTGGTAGCCAATCTGGTGGTGAATTACCATATTTTATTGGTAAACAGTACGGATCAGGATGGTTGAGAACAATTGGTAGATTTGCCCTGCCTATTCTTAAACGTATTGGTAGTTTTGGTATGAAAACTGCAAAAGATGTTATTATGAATGAACAGAAAATATTACCATCTCTAAAAACAAATGCTTTAGCAGAATTAGGGAAAGTTTTACCCGGGGTTGCAGGTATGTTTCAAAAAGAAAAACCTCCAGCTCCAGCTCCAAAACGTAAAAGACATGGAATATCACGTATAAACAAACGAATGAAAGGACATGGAACTATATTTGCAAAATGATTTGTGGTAAATCCGAATTATGTATATTTGATAGACCGTCGCCCCAGGCTGTAATAGAATTTGGGGCATTTGAGGAAGTTTTTCCTATGAATTCAATTACCGATAGTAGAAATGATATCGAGTTTTATATTAATGGTTCGCAAACGATATTTAGATTTAGATTGTACGATTTATTGACTGTTCAGATTAAGGTTGTAGATAAAGATAGAAAAGTTTTGGATGCCAATGCAGATGTAATACCGAACAATTTCCTGTTTCATACTCTTTTTAAAGATGCAGTGTTGGGATTTAATAATATCAAGATTGAGGGCGGAAATAATACATTCATTCACAAGGCATTAATAGAAACTATTTTAAATTACAATTCCGATACTAAAAATACATGTCTTACTCCTATGGGCTATGCAGCAGCAGATGATGAAAGAAAAAAGTGGGTAAAAGGCTCAAAGGTTTTCACCATGTGCTCATCATTACAACTTGATTTTATGGATCAACCGAAATATTTACTACCGGGAGTTAATGTACATATTAGACTGAAAAGGTCTGATTCTGCATTATCTCTTACTAGTGCAACTACTACACCAATATGTCAATTAGTTGATGCAAAATTATTGGTGAGAAGAGTTCGAGTAGACCCCTCAGTATTAGCAGGTCATCAATTGGGTCTTAATTCAAAACATGCAATTTATCCATTAAAAACAAAGGAAATTGTACAATTTGCTATTGCTAAAGGTGCTTCATCATTCTATAAAGAACAAATATTTGGTGACAGAAGAATGCCTAATTTTATTCTGATAACATTTCAAAGTGAAGCACAATATAATGGATCATATACTGCGTCCAGCTCAATTTCAAAAACTTTGGTGTTACATCATTGACTTTGTCGAAAAATACTGATTATAGAGAAACATATATTCAAGATTTCGAGAATGACAATTACTGCGCGACATATATGCAGAGTATTGTTAGAAATCTGGGTTATTTAGATAAAAATTTGAATTGCGGAATAACTCTAGAAGATTTTAAAAGCAAATACCCATTTTTTACATTTGTTTTAGCCCCTGATTTTGATTTAAATCAAAGTCAATTACCTCAAAATGGAAATTTACGACTGGATATAAAGTTTGCAAAAGCTATTACTGAACCAGTACATGTTATAATATATGGAGTATTTGAAAATGAAGTTCAAATTACTGCAAATAGAACTGTGTTGGTATAAATGTATACAGAAACATAAAAAGTTATCATGGAGTAAGTTGTTTTTATACTCTGGATTTATTTAAATAGTTCTGTTCAGGTCAATAAAATCGGAAAACAGATATTGGGAAATGAATTTGTTGGAGTTTTTCCTCTTGATAAAATTCCATATTTGAGCAATAATCAAGCAATAATCGTCAATACTCAATCGTCTCATCTTGGTGGAGAACATTGGATAGCTATATATGTGAAACCTGGTAATATATTCGTGTTCGATCCTATGGGTTTTTATTACCCAGCTTTGTTGATATCAAAAACTACAAACAATGGGAAAACCTATTGTGTATAATAAAACTATGTTTCAAAATCCCTTGACCCAAACATGTGGTCAACATTGTTTAGCTTGGTTATTGTACAAAAAATTTGATGTTTAATAAAAATTTGATGATCCTTTCCTTTGTTGTTGTGATTGTATTATTGTTATTATTATTATTATTATTATTGTATTATTATTATTATTATTATTATTATTATAATTATTAATATTATTAATATATATTATTAATATTATTATTATTTGTGAAAAATATTATTATTTTAATTAATTTTATTATTATTGAAATAAATATTATTATTTGTAACATAAAGACTGCCTTTGCATGAGGCATGCACAGTGCAAGTTAACAAAGGCATGACTAACAAAGGCAGTCACATGTAATTTGAATGATTTACATTACATACATGCATGCGTGTGATTGGTTGAGAGAGTAAAATATTAGGTGTATATGTGTGTGTGTCTAATCTGATGGCTGGGACATGAAAATATTCATTCTCTTTATAAACATTGACAAATCTAAAATTTGTCACAATTATTTTAAAATTTTCAAAAATTTCAAAAATTTTCAAAATGGACAAAAATAATATTTTAAGAAGCATGATGGCTTGCGATAATGGTATATTATTATTTTTATTTATTATTTTTATATATTTATTTGTAGATGATTTATGGTACCAGGTGACCGAAAACGAGAATGGATTTAATTTGAATTGCACCTATGGTAATTTATTTTTATTTATTTATTATTATTATTTAGATGTTATAATGTTGAGTGATGAAGAAGACGAAATAATAATTATTAGCGATGAAGAAGAGAGAATCACCAATTATTAATGATCACGACTATCAAGGTAAATTATTATTATTATTATTTAATTAAAAAAAAAACTGTTTTAGGAAATAGTCAAAGAGAAAATTCCCCCAATTTTGTTGGAGAAACAGAAAATTAATAGGTGCCATCATTGAAGACACACGTAAATTTTTATTATTATATGTAATTTTTAAAATTGATTTAGAAAGTTCAATTATTTTGGAGGACATATATGATCCTATCATGGATGATCTATATGCTCCCATTAATGTGATGTCAAGGAAATTGCTCCAGAGACAAAATTATTTAATACCCCTATTCGGGATGCTTCTATCATGAGGTTTTGATGCCCACTTTAACCGGTGATGACCTCTCTGAGGATGATACAGATTCAGATTCTGAATCTAAATGTTAGTTTTTTTTTATTATTTATAAATATTTATTTTAATAATTTTTAAATTAAAAATAACATTCTGTAGAATATTTAAATTATTTTAAACATAAATTTTATATGAAAAATGCCGAAAATTATATGAAACATGATGAAAAAATGCCGAAAATTATGAAACATGATGATAAAAATGTGAAAATTTATATGAAACATGATGAAAAATTATATGAAAAATGATGAATTATATGAAACATGATGAAAATTATATGAAAAATGCTGAAAATTATATGAAACATGATGAAAAAATTTATATGAAACATGATGAAAAATATATGAAAAATGCTGAAATTTAAATGAAACATGATGAAAATTATGAAATAATGATAATAATAATTATAGATAATGTTATTTTAATTTAATTTAGAATAATAATAATAATAATAATAATAATAATAATAATAATAATAATAATAATAATAATAATAATAATAATAATATTGCCCCATATCTAATGTATGTTGCAGTGAGCATGCGACTACATTCTTTATAATAATAATATTAATAATAATAATAATAATAATAATAATAATAATAATAATAATAATAATAATAATAATAATAATAATAATAATAATATTGCCCCATATCTAATGTATGTTGCAGTGAGCATGCGACTACATTTCTTTAAATAATAATATTAATAATAATAATAATAATATAATAATAATAATAATAATAATAATAATAATAATAATAATAATATTGCCCCATATCTAATATGTTGCAGTGAGCATGTGACTACATTCTTTATAATAATATAATAATAATAATATAATAATAATAATAATTGATAACATAGGAATGTTATCAGTTATTCTATTTTATAATTATTCGATTATAAAATAGAATAACTAATAACGATAGTTATATTATATATATATATATATATATATATATATATAGAATATATATATATATAATATATATATATATATATATATATATATACAGTTTTAAATAACTTTATTGTTAATAGGTAGATTATACCCTCAATACTGTATGTCCCACTTGGACATTCAAATAAATGTCATAAGAATATGAAAAAATACTATGGCCATAAATTCTATGGCGTAAACTACTATTATGCCCCATATGCGAGACTTGTCAGGATATAAAATATAAATCCTTTTTTAAGATACATAAAAGACATTTAAATCAATTTAGAATTAGTAAAAAAAAGCTTTTTAGTATATTAAAAAGCAAACCAACACGAACAGTAGATAAAGCGCGACCTACACATAAGCAAACACAAATAATAAAGCGCGACCTACACATAAGAAAACACAACATAATAATCCATCCTTTGTTCCAAATTCGTCTGTGTTAAATTCACCTTCTATAAATAAACAAACTGCGATAAATTCGACTGTGATAAGTTCATCGGTAATAAATCCTTCTGTGATAAGTTCATCGGTAATAAATCCTTCTGTGATAAGTTCTTTTGTAAATAATAATAATAATAATAATAATAATAATAATAATAATAATAATAATAATAATAATAATAATAATAATAATAAACGGCCTGCTGTTAGTATTGGGTCTGGTGTTCCCTCAAAAATTACTAAAATTAATGATAACCCCATGTTTTATCAAGTAGGTGGTTCGGTCGATCTTGATGATGAACCAGAAATTGAAATCGATTTTAAGGGGGCACGAAAAAATTTAAGATTTGACGTTGAAAAGGATAATTTGGTTGAAATTTCCCTCACAAATAAGATTGTTGATAAATTAATTTCCGAAATGAAAGGAATGGGCACAGTCAAAATTCAATTCACCATCCTCATCCAGTTTGAGAAAGATGGGGAAATTAGAGATAATTTCTTCTCTAATAGCGCTGAAGTTTTTTTCAGACACTTTTTTAATTAACGGTATTACAAAATTAAATAATAAAATAGAACGATTTACATATTTAGGGAGCGGATGGCGGGTAGTTAAAATTAAAGAGATTGATTTTATATTAAATAAATTTACAAATATAAATAGGTTAGCTGGCCATAGTTACATCCCACACCTTCGGATTTAAAAGCTAAGAAAGCAATATTAAACGTCAAAAACAACGACGATATGTGCTTTATATATAGTATATTAGCACTTTTAAAACGTGACGAAGTACGCATGAATAACACCCGTGCTAGTACTTACCAAAAATATTTAGGTGAACTGAATTTTGACACTATAGACGATTGCCCAATGAAATTATGCAATATTCCTAAATTCGAGAGGAAAAATAAAGAATTAAATTTAGCAATAAATGTATTGACATATAGGAAAAGTCCAGCTAAACCTATAGAACATCTAGATATAAATTATGTACCCCATCATCCTCAATTAGACATCATTCACCGATCTAAGGTTATAGATGGTGAACCCCTATATTTATTGCTATTGGAAGACGGTGCCACTTTCCATTACACCGCAGTTTTTAATCTTAAAAAATTAATGAATTGCCACCCTAGTAAATCATGTAATATCCAAATTTGCGTAAACTGGTGCCCCCATTGCCTTAATGGTTTCAGACTCAGGAGTGCTTTTGACCTTCATGTAGACCTATGCCGTAAGAATCAAATAGGTACTACATTATATACGCTCCCTAAAGAGAAAAATTTAATTTATAAAGATTATTCAAAAACAATAACCCCGCCATTCGTAATATATGCCGATTTTGAGGCAATTTTACCCGAAGATATTACCCACCATCAAAAACACTTGCCAATAACAGCAGGCCTATTACTAATAAATAATTACACAAAAACAAAATTTTATTACGAGTTTGTTGGTGAAGATTGTGTGCTGTCTTTCTTACGTAAGGTGGAGGAAATTGCTGTCACAATTGTCCTACCATATTACGATATTAATGGCCGAAGGCCTATGCAAACCTTGTCTTTCGCTGAAGATCGTGCTTTCTTTGATTCCAGGACCTGTTATCTCTGTAAAAAATTCATTCGTAGTAGAGTTAGGGATCATTGTCACTTCACAGGTAAGTATCTTGGTGCTGCCTGTAGGAAATGTAATGTGTCTCGCAGAATTCAGAGACAGTTACCTGTTGTGTTCCACAATTTGAGGGGGTATGACCTCCATCATATTTTGAAGTATGGTTTGAATAATTTTCCTTCTTGGGAATTAAATATTATTCCAACCACTACGGAAAAATTTATCTCCCTCATCGCGTACATTAACAAATTGCCTGTTCGTTTTATTGACAGCATGCAGTTTGTTAATTCATCACTTGCAAAAGCGGTTAAGACACTTTCAGATCTGCCTTTAACTTCTTCTGTTTTTGATGGCGCAATTGTTCGCTCAAAAGGTATCTTTCCTTATGACTTTGCTACATCTCTTGAGGTTCTGGAATCAACTCTTGAATTACCTCCTATTTGGGAATCGGTGTCTAATGATGAATATGAATTTGCCCAAGTTATTGGACTCAACAAAATTGCAACAACATGTTAGATTACATGTTGACTTACCTTAAACTAGACGTATTTCTCCTTGCAGATTATTTTCAGCAATTCCGTGAAAAGGCCATTGCATACAATGGTCTTGAACCTCTAAATTTCTATGGCATTCCCGGTATGTCATGGGCCTCAGCGCTTATGACATTAACGGAACCCATAGAACTTTTACAGGACATGGAAATCTTTAATTTCTACGAAGGAGGAATACGGGGTGGGTTAACATTTGTTAACAAACATTATGTTGCAAGTTCTGAAGACACTGAACTCCTGTACATAGATATCAATAATTTGTATGGTTGGGCCTTAAGCCAAAATCTGCCTTATGCTGACTTTGTATGGGTATATGACGATTTGGATTCTGTACTTTATGAATGTATGAATTCGGATATTGATAACCTTCCATATGGGTATACTATGGAAGTTGATATCGAAATTCCGGAATGTTTGCATGATTTTTTAAATGACTTTCCTATTGCTCCGGAAAAGATGTGTCCACCGAACTCCAAAGTTGAGAAGTTGATGCTCACGCATTGGCCAAAGAAGAACCATGTTCTTCATTGGAGACTTCTTAAACTTTATCTTTCACTCGGTGTGAAGGTTGTTAAAATTTATCGAGCAGTTAAATTCACGCAAGCACCTATATTTAAACAATATATTGACAAGAACACCACATTAAGAGCACAGTCAACCAGTGAGTTATATAGAGACTTGTTTAAGTTGTACAATAATAGCTTATACGGGAAATCCGTCGAGAATCTTAAAAAGCGGATGAATTTGAGACTATGCAATTCAGCTGAAAAGATGATTGTATATGCCTCAAAGCCGACTTTCAAGAAATCACTCAAAATTGATGATGACTTGATTGCTGCACATCTGAAAAAGGATTCTATCTGTTTAGACAGACCTAGTTACATCGGTCAAACAGTTCTAGATCTGTCTAAACTGCGGATGTACCAGCTCCAATATAATGAACTGGCGAAATATAGGATAGAATTTAATTGTGAGATAAATATCGTTGCCGGCGACACCGACTCCTTTTTCCTAGAGATAAAGAACTGTAAACTTCACACTCTTTTACCGGCAATGATAAGAGACAACCTTTTAGATACGTCGAATTACGATCCTGCTCATCCGTTGTACTCAAAGAGTTTGGATTCGGTAATAGGAAAGTTTAAAGACGAGAGTAAAGGGCTGGGTTATCGCGAGTGGGTTTTCTTGCGCCCTAAGTGTTACAGTTTGTTAGGAGATAAGGAGACACTTAGGGCTAAAGGAGTTAAGTTAGACAAAACAGAGATAGGGCACCAGTCTTATTTAGACTGTTACAATAATAGTATAATATATTCAGTGCCACAAACGAGGATAGGTACAAGAAACCACCAGCTCTTTACTTTTAAGAATAGGAAAATAGCCTTGTCGAACAACGATGACAAGAGGCTATGGGTGGGTCCTAATACAAGTCTCGCATATGGGCATTATTTAGGAGTTGACAAAACTGATGATGATGGCCATGTATTTGACGGAGATGAACATCAAAATGGATATGTGGAGATAGGCCCACTTTTTGGAGGAATGAGCCCCAGTTTCGATGAGGGCGACGACTCAGATTCGAATACTGATATATGTGACACAGACATTGACGATATAATTTTGTCGGATTAATATATCTTTTAAACAATTTTGTGTTGATTTACAAATTTTTATTGAAAATTTTTATTGAAAACTGGTTATAGTTTTCGTTCTATGCTTAATCATTATATTTTCATGTAAAATTAATAAATTCACAATGATTAAGCATAGAAATTGTTTTTGTAAAAGTAGTTTTTTATATAAATGTTAATAATAGTTTGCAGTCAGCACGCAACTACTTCTCTATTTTTATTGAAAATTTTTATTGAAAACTGGTTGTTGAGCGTGACCAGTACCCTTGCGGCGAGCATTACCCTATAATAATAATAATAATAATAATAATAATAATAATAATAATAATAATAAGAATAATAATAATAATAATAATAATAATAATAATAATATAAATAATAATAATAATAATAATAATAATAATTATTTAGTTTACCTTTGTTAATTTTACATTATTTTATTGTTTAAATAAATGTATGTTTTGTTGATTTGTTTAATAATATCCTTGTGACTTGTTGAGCGTGACCAGTACCCTTGCGAGCATTACCCATAGGGGGACAAAATATTTTGTCGGATAAACTCGGGGCAGTACCCTTGCGAGCATTACCAGTAGCATATAATGAGGACTCCAGGACACTTTCAAGGTCATGGAATATCAAGATCAAATATAGACCAATCGAATCATTTATTTATTTTTTTTTTTAAATTAACATTTTATTTAATTACTTCTTTTTAATTTTTTCTTTTTAATTTTATTAATTAATTAATTTATGATGTTATATTTTAATTACTTACTTTAGTTAATTTTTAATTTATTACATTTAATTAATTTATTAGTTTATTAATATTTTATTTTAATTACTTACGCTATTTAATTATTATTATTATTTTTTATTTATTTATTTATTTTTTTTTAATTAATTAATTTATTTTTTATTTTTATTTAATTACTTCTATTTATTTATTTATTTATTTTATTTTTTTATTTTTAATTTTCTTAATTAATTATTTTATTATGTTTTTATTTTAGTATTATTTTATTTATTATTATTATTATTATTATTATTTTTTTTTTTTTTAATTTTACATTTACATTATATTCTAACAAGAGGTAAATTATAACAATAATATTTCAATTTGAATAAAATATTAATTAGAAATTATTTAATTTATTATAAAATAAAACGCTGAGTTAATTTTAGATAAACCGGATATTAATTTTTTCGGAAAAAATAAATAAAATAAACACAAAAATAATATTTCTTACTTGAAACTAATTATCTAAATTAATTGGACAAATGAATAATTAAATGATAAAACACATTTTAATTAACTAAGTCAAACAATTCACAATATATATTTTATTATTCACATAAATTTAATTGTTAAAGTGCTTGTTTCGATTTGCATTCATTTGTAGACGGAGCAGTTGCGATATGCATTTGACGAATCTTATAGTGACCGTAGGCATAGCTTTCATTACAATTGTACCAATACCTTTTATCGTCCAAACATTGGAGAGCTCGTTTTTCTGTCATGAAAGTATACAACTGATGATTAACACTTCCTATTCTCTTTTGTTGGGATGCTCACTGTTCCACCATCAGTATACACTTTTTTATAGGCTTCATGTGTAAGATTAGAGTTTGTAAGTCTTATTCCTTTGGCTTTTAGAGTGTTTTTATCGCCTTGGAGTGAGTAGCACTTGGGTCGAAGAAACACCCATTCTTTATATTGATTTCCTTTATTCTCATCCTTAACTTTCCCGATTACAGAACAAATTTTATCAGAGAACAACGGATCGGTCACTGGATAATTTGAAGTATCTAGGAGCCCATCTTCAATCATTTTTGGATATAGTTGTAAGCGTAAATCTACATTTTTACACTCTAAAAAGAAGGAATCTGTGTCACCAGCTACGATATTAATTTGACAATTGAATTTTTCTCTATAACTCTGTAGTTCTTTATATTGAAACTGGTACATGCGAAGTTTGGATAAATCAAGTACGGTTTGTCCAATATACATTGGTCTATCTAAACACACAATTTCCTTATTGAGTATAACAGCAATGAGATCATCCGCAATCTTGATGCTACGACGAAACATAGGATGACTACAATAAGTTATCAATCTTTTGCTTTTGCTGCATAATCTCAAATTTATACGTTTCTTCAAGTTTTCCACAGTTTTACCGTATAAACTGTTGTTCTTTAACTTATAATAATCTCGCTGAAACGAATCCGTACTAGCTGCTCTCATTTTGGTATTGTAATCAATATATCCTTTGAAAATAGCCACTTGTTTGAATTCTACAGCACGATTAACTTTTGTGACTTTTGCGCCTTAACTCAACCACTCTGTCAAAACTCTACCATTAACTACATAGTTTTTCTTAGGCTCATGAGTTAACAACAGCTTTTCAACTTTACTACCAGGTGGATAACAAAGCTCAGGAGCTATAGGTAAATCATCTAGCTTATCTTGTATACTATCAGGAATGACGATGTCAACCTCTAGAACATATCCACGATCTCCATCAAACTCATCCCCATTTGCACATCTTTCAACAATACCATTCATTTCAGTCTGATCATTTATCCATCTAAATTCCTCAACAGGAAGTTTTTGCGACAGCGCCCATCCATATAAATTATTAACATCTAGGTATGACATTTGTGTTGATTCATCAGCTTCAACATGATGTTTGTTGATAAATGTCATTCCACCACGAATACCAGCTTCAAATAAACGGTAAAGCTCTGGATCTTGAATAAGTTCTACCGGTTCAGGTAACTGTTTAATAGCTGATGCCCAACTTAATCCGGGTATGGAAACAAACGATAGAGCCTCAAGTCCATCTTCGTCAAATGTTTTTTCTCTGAAAGCTTCAAAAACATCGGCCAACAGAAAAACATCCAACTTGAGATATACGAGCATGTAATCTAGCAGTGTCTCACAGTTGTATTGTTGCCAGATTCGATTTGCATGTATATAATCTTCTTGACTAACTCCCTTCCAAATCGGTGGTAATTCTGTTATTGACTGTAAAACATCCATTGATGTAGCCATATCATAAGGAAAAATGGTTTTACAAGTCATCATCTGTGATTCGAAAACATCTGAGGTCAGTGGAAGACATGGTCAATTTCTTGATAAATTTGCCAAGCTGCTATTTAAAAATTGTAAAGAATCAATGAATCTAATTCTTCTGCCTTTCGATGTCGCTGTAAGTGTGAGAAACTTTTCTGTTGATTGAGGAATAACATTTAAATTCCAATCGGGGAATTTTCCAATTGCATATTTTAATATATGATGAATGTCATATCCACGAAGATTGTGAAATACAACAGGTAAAGACGGATTGATTCTTCTAGCCAAATTACAATCTTGACACGCTGCTCCGAGATATTGACCAGTAAAATGATCATGATCTCGAACAGGTATATTGATAATCTTTTTACAAAGGTAGCAATGAGTTTGAGTCGTGAATTCTTCCTGCTGTTCCCAAGTGAGTTCCATCATTTCCTTTGATCCATTAATTTTATACCACGGATAAACTATGCCTGTAGCTATATCATCCAATGCTTGTATGAACTGAATGATACAGTTTTTCCCAACAAATGTTTCATTTCGGATCGGACAACCTTGATGAAGAAGCACAAATTCAGATGCAATCGGCTCATGTTTTTGGAAGTGTTTGTCATCTAGAGGTAATATCGATTCAAAGTCCGCGTAGACAACAAACTGCTGTTTTATAGTTTTACTCCAGTCTTTAAATTCGATATATTTATTCTCTGGCATTGAGTATAGAGTCGTCCGCTCCACATTTTTCCTACAAAGAACTATATGTCTTTCAAAAGCAGGACGTTTTCGAAACCCATGAAGACATGTATGACACCATTGTGATTGGATTCTGACTCCTTCTACTCTATCTCTGTAATTCAGCAGTCGATCGAGATTGGTTACAGCCAAAAAATGATAATTTAATTCTAAAATTTAGTTAATATTTTAATGATTAAAGGAAATATTACCTTCTTCAATCAATAAGAGATATATCTGAGATCCCGTCGAAGTACTTCTATATACCAAGTCAACGATCGGATTCTTGAAAATATCATTAGTTTTTTGTTTAATTGGATCTTTATTATATTTGAGAACATTGATCGCTAGATTTGGATTCATTGCTTCAAATTGGCAAATGTTAACCAACTTCATCGGAAACCATTCAAATTTCCATTTTAAGTCTTAAAAACAAAATTCAATGATTTATGACATTTATAAATATATATATTACCACTTAAGTTATATTTTGTTGTTCTTTCTCTATCCCGACGTATGTCATCATAACGTAATACGGCCAGTATGCTATATAAAAAGCAGAATTGATCATTATTTTGAACATTAACTAAAGCCTGACAGTTTTTCAGGTAATTTGGCGTTTTAATGTAACTTGAACCTAAGTAAATATCTTGATTTATATATATAATAATGTAAATAAACTTACCAGATACATGTATTATGTCTGATAATTTAGTTAAAATCATAGTAACTTCTAATATTTTATGAATTCTCCACCCACTACTTTGTTGAGTGTATTTCTCCAACTTTTCTTTTAATTTTTCAATTCCATCATTAATAAATGAAGATGACATTGTAATTGCTTTATTCGACAAACACCATTTTTTAATTTCACCATCCTCTTTGATAAACTCTGCACAAAGTCCAAATTGGATTTTTACTGTCCCCATTCGTTGAATATGATCTTCTATTTCTTTGATGAGACAATCTGGAACAACAATGTCAGGAGAATTAATTGCAGATACATCGCTTGTCAATTCAACACGAGAACCATTTAAGTCAGACTCCCGACGTGGACACAATTGTATGTTAGAGTCTCCATTTCCGTAAAATATTGACTTTCGTTTTGTGGTGCCAGAGTTTTGTCTAACTATATTTATAATTAATATTAAACAACTTAAATAACATAACTTGTAACATATTCTTTAATCTGCTTAGGATCGTATGATGTATTCATTTTCGATTGTACTATAAAAAATTAATAATTGTTAATAGTAGAAAGAGTATTACTTTTAGTGATCATCCTGCTCTTCGTTTCTTCGAATCTTCTAAGATGGTGTCCGTGTTGTCGTACAAACATTAACCACCTACCTGGTGATATAATGAGACATTCCGGACATATGTAACCCGATAAGGTAGAGTCATTTATCTTGAAATATGATGATGTAACTGATTTACAGTTCTCCACATCTTCATGACTTTCGGCAATACAAAATTTATATAAACTGCATCCGTTCACTAAAAGAAAATAATCATTAATATTAGATAGAGAATAAAAAATTATTCACTTATATAAGTTAAATTAAAAGTTTAAATGACAAACATTTGAAAAGTTACTGCTTATATATTACACATGATTAAATTCTGACCAACTTAAATCAATGAAAGGGTATGACAAAAATATATTACGTTGCGGTATTTTAAAAGTTCAATATATTTTAAAACACATTTTGATGCTAAAGTTGACTTATTTAACATTTTCATAATAATTTAATAAAAAATAATGTGATGAACCCACAAAGTAATATCATTTTTCATCAAATTGCAAAACAGTAATAACGTTTTCATAAAATTGTAACAAAGTAATAACATATTTCAGATAAATTTTCAACAGTTGTAAAATATTTAAGCAAATTGTAACAAGATTAGAAAATATTACAACAAAGTAGTAACATATTTCAGAGAATTTCAACAAAGTTGTAAAATATTTATCAAATTGTAACTAAAATAATAAAAATATTGCAACAAAGTAATAAAATAATGATGTTAATTGGGACAAATCAATACATTATTTCGAAGACGGACAACAAATTAAAAAGAATATTGTAATAAATTGTGAAGTCTTTCAGTAAATTACAACAAAGTAATAACATATTTCGGAAATATTTCACCAGATGTAAAATATTTAAGCAAATTGTTATAAGATTATAAAAATATTGCAACAAAGTAATAAAATAATACAACATTTTAAACTCTAGATCAATCCATTTTAAAGAAAATTAAATTTTATCTCTATAATATATGAATAAATATACAAGGAAATTAAGTTAACTGTATGAAAAATACAAATTTATCGTAAAAACATGTGTGTATTACACACAACATACGAGACATAATTTTTAATCAAGCTATTTTATAGAAAATTAAATTTTATCTATATATTATATGAATAAAATCCTAAGAAAATTACGTTAACTGTATGAAAAATATAAAATTTATCATAAAAAATGTGTGTATTACACACAAAGCGACAAACTAAAGTTTTAATTGAGCCATTTTTATTTTTGAGTATATTAACCCTCTATTACTTAGTGTTTTCATATATTTAAGTAAAGTTAATGCTGGGTATGTGTTCTGACACACTTTGTTTCCTTCTTAACTTTGAGAGATCTTTTTGATTGAAGAGTAATGTATCTTAAATTATCTTTTAGAATATTTGTTTTTGAAATATTCAATGTAAAATAGTTAATATAATAATTATTAATTCAATATTAAAGGAGTTAATCAAAATTTAAAATATAAAGTTATCATAATTGCTCAGTCAAATACCATTTGTTATGTATGTTTTCATTTGTGGATTAAATACTCTATCAAAATAAATGTTTATCACATTATTAGAATATTTTAATTCGTTAGTAACTCATATATTAGAAATAATTTTATATAACCTCATCACTTATAGCCCCCAGATTTTCCACTAATCCTCCCAACAAATATTTCTTTGAAAATTTTATTAAATATTTTTTATTAAAGTCATTATTTTAATGAATTTCATGAAATAATTTTAAATAAATGCAATTAATATATTTCCATCTTATCTATGCCACTTCTCGCTATATTTACATTTACTTTCCATTAATGAATAAGTCAAGCACTTATTTTCACTTTTTTGAATTTCAATATTAATTAATCATAGAATAATGATGATTCTTACCACCTGAGAATAATATTGTTAATTTTATCTCTGTGTTATCTTTCGATTTTACGCTGCTTACCATTTTAGAATAAGATTTTTTATTAAAATTTGTGTTAATTTGACTGATTCAATTTGATGGAGTTATAGTTAATTCGTTTTATTATATATACTCTGAGTTTATCCGACAACATATTTTCTCCCTCTATGGGTACTGCTTGTAAGGGTACTGATCGTAAAGGTACTGGTGTGTTTTATTTAGGCAAATATTTGGTTATTATTTGGCGTTAAATTCATTGGTAATTTTTTAGAGTTAGCGGGATTTTACCAACATTTTTTTTTGTGAATTTCATGTTAATTGAAAGAATATTTAAGGCTTAGTGTTAATTCTAAGATAAATTTAATTAATTTCTTGATAATTTGCTATATTTTATTGACCTGTTTTTAAATTTTAAATAAAAATTAATTTTTAATGAGGTTAATAATCAAGTGATAGGATAAATTTTGATGATAATGACTTTGTAATGATATTGAATTTGACTAAATTAATATATTAATATATTTTTCTAAGAATATTTACACATTGATGATACTTTAAAATATTGAAAATCTAAAGTTGAAACCAACTAATTTTATCATGATGATGATATATTTGAAATCTACTTGAAAATTAATGTAAAATATACTGAAATTTGTGATTTAGTTTGAAAGATATATCATTTTATAATGGCTATAATTAGCCGAATCGATGATCTATCAATATATTTCATCTCTAATTAGATATTTGATGGTGAATGTGGTGAAATATTTGTAGGAAATATTCATTTTAGCGAATTTTGATCTTTTACTGAGGTCTTTGAATTTAGCTACTAAATTATTTCAATGGAAGAATGTTTGTAACAATTAAATAAAATTCATATTTTGAAGAATTTCTATGGATTTTAAGATATATTAAAGGGCTCAAGTGGGTGAAATTATATTCGGTTGGATTTAGTGAAGGTTAAGATGGTAATATATGATTTTTAAGGGGGTTTTTAAAATGCTAGAAATATTTGGTGAGGGATCGGTTAATGTTTTGAATATTTATATATTCTTATTGGTAAAATATCAAATTTTGAAGGGAAATAGTCAGCTGTGAATAGTTCCTGTGAAATTATATCGTTTTAGAGGTTGCACAGTAATTTATGTTTCAGAACCAGTTTTAATTAATTATCCACGGTTTTATTAATGGTTAATGATCAATTTACTTGTTTTTGACAATGAGAAATTTGAAATCTTTAGAATTAATTGATATCAATGGTTATTGCTTTAAATTATTTTTATTTAAGAAGTTATTTTATTCATTTTGGGGATATCGTTGACAAAGCTTGAGAAATATTAACTTAAAAGCATTGGAAAACAACTAAAGAAAAATGATCTTTGAAGGAAATTTATGATTTTAATTAGAAATTAAATCGGTTGAATATCTATTGAAGGAATATTGTTATCGGATGGATAAATGATATTTTCCTAAATTACCTTATTATATTATTATTTTAATGACTAAATTAACCAATATTCATAAATTTATCGTACAAAATATCCATGTTTTGGTTACTCAAACATCTTAAATTTCTCGCAAAGATATATTACGTCTAATGATCATCTAATTAAATTAGAAAATAATTGTTACTTTTTAATATATATTTCTAACTAATAAGCCCCTTAATTGGATAAATGATAACCATATTTCTATTATGACTCCTTTAATTATTTTTGCCTCAAACAAATTTACTCCAAATGATAAAGAATTTAAAATTATCAATGAATAATGACCATGTTTTCTCATATTATTAACTATTGTAACGAACATTAGATGAATAAATTAATTTTTGCTTTAAATGACTACAAAGTTAACCAATAAATTAGTCGCTCGACATAAGTGTAAAGTTACATTTAAAATATTCACGATCATCTCACTAAATTACCTAAGAATTTCTAAATGATTAATATTGCGACATGTTGAATGTGACCAGTACCCTTGCTAGCAATACCCATAGGGGGACAGAATATTTTGTCGGATAAACTAGGAGTATATGGTCTTTATTGATATATCAAAATACTGTTATTTATAAATTAACTAAAACATACTATATTATTTTACTGAATGATACCTTAAATGTTTTTAATATACATATTTCTAAAATAAATCAACAGTTCAAACCAACAACATGTATGCAAGACCACCCATTGTTAATTTATTTCCAGTGTCACATCTTTCAAGAATGTCCGTGAGTGTTTAAAGAAAGCTGAGCTAAAAGAAACTTTCCAGATAACAACTCTCCTGAATGTTTTGAACAAAAATGAGCGAAATTGAGAACAAACGATTAGATGGCGATTAACTTCTGGCCACAACCCTAACAACATGAAAATTAAGATTTTAATTATTGAATTCGTTGTTTTCTGCATGGAAATACTAACAGAATATTTTTTAATTCAAAAAATCTTCATTATAAATTTTTGAATTTAAAAAATTAAATGAAGGATATATAAGTGTACATAATATTATAATATTATATAAAATTATACTGTATTTATTAATAAATTTAGAATACATAAAATTATAATATTATAATATTTTATAAATACTATATAATAATGTTTAAATATGCTTAAATAACTAAATTGTTTAAATATGTTTAAATACTAAATTTAAATTATTTAAATTTAAATTAATTAAATATAATTATGATATAACTTTATTTCTTTCGTTTTAGTATCCATAAAGTAAGTAAATAAAGAATTTACTACAATATTTTAATTATTTTACTTAGTAATGAAGAAAATGAATTATATGATTATGAAGAAGATGAGTCAGACAAAATGGTGAAACACTAAAAGACTTATGTTCTGGATTTAGAGATTTCTTATTAAAACATGAATTATATGATTATGAAGAAGATGAACCAGACAAAATGGTGAAACACTAAAGGAGTTATAGTTTTTAGATTTAGAGATTTCTTATTAAAACATGAATTATATGATTATGAGGAAGATGAACCAGACAAAATGGTGAAACACTAAAGGAGTTATGTTCTGGATTTTTTAAATGAATTAGCTGATTGTAGGTGTCCTTCAACATGAATGTTTACTTAAATTATGTAAACTTTCAACGAATGTCAAGAAAAATGGGAAAACCGATGTTTTAACAATTAGATATTGTAAAATATTCGTTACACCTGAAGAATATTATTAATAATGTAAGACATGAATTAATTCTTTAAAATAAATATATTATATTTAGGTATCTGTGTTTTATGGTGGGAAATGTCATTGAAAAAGTATACCACAAATAACAGTTGCCTAATAGTCAGGTAGAATTTAATTTCTGACGATAAAATGATAAATAACATCTGTAAGTTAATGGCTTTTAAATTTTAGCAATGATAGTTGACACCGCATCAGAAACTAAGAAATACGTCCAATTTGCAAGATGTATTCCAAATGGCCTGATGGAGATGATAATTTTGAGATAGATTACCAGCAGAAGAGCGAGAAAAATTTGTAAATTAAATATAATAGGGTTGGGTGGGTCCTCTTTATCCCTTAATTAATATATATTTACAAGCTGATCGTCGTGGTGGGCGGTTGTAATCTAACTAGTGGGAGGCCTCTGTAAATATATATTTGTGTTAGTGAAAACATTAATTAATTTGGTTATAGTGCCAATGACGCATGTATTTTGAAATTATACGTTTCGAATGTGCTGGTAGTTGACTACCCATGCTAGGCGTAATGTTCCGTACGGAAAGCTATAATGCCCAGGTTCTTCTGACCCCACTTGGGGGAGGCACAGACGACCCTTGTGGACGCGAACAAATATCCACCGTGTCTTTCAGGCACAGATATTTGGTCACTGCTCATTAGGCCTGGCAATACTAAATGCATAAACTTTGCCTTGTCCTCTCTTGTCTTGATTTTTATCGTTTAAATATTAAAATAGTAGGTGTTATAAGTTTTATTTACTAACCTTAATAAACCATAATATGCTTTAAACTCGAAAACCCTTGCGACATGTTGAGTGTGACTAGTACCCATATGAGCAATACCCATAGGGGGACAGAATATTTTGTCGGATAGACTAGGAGTATATACACCCATGTTAAACAAGGTATGTGTATATAGAATGTGTGTGTAAAATTATTGTCAACTTCCCGTGAAGGCAAACACAGAATATTGCAAACATATAATAATTCTCTACCCCATAACTTAGTGTGTAAAAATTATTTTAGGTTTTTGACTAATTATAATAATAATAATAATAAAGTTTAATGGGTTGTATAAAAAATATTTAGGTTTTCACTAATATTGATAATAATAATTGTTAATGGGTTGTGTGTGTATGTGTAAAAATATTTTATGTTTTTGACTAATATTTGCAATAATAATAATAATAATAATAATAATAATAATAATAATAATAATAATAATAATATTAATAATAATAATAATAATATTAATAATAATAATAATAATAATAATAATAATAATATTAATAATAATAATAATAATAATATTAATAATAATAACATCTTTCGCGCAGGTGTTATTATTTTAAAAGAAAATATTGAAAATTTAAAAAATAATAATATTTATGCAAAGCATGTGCTATAATTATGTCTTTGTTAAATAAGTCAACTTTAGTGTCAAAATAACTTTTTAAAAGATATTTAAATTTTGAAATACTGCAACGTAATATATTTTTGTCCTACCCCTTCATTGATTTAAGTTGGTCGGAATTTAATAATAATTTTAATAATAATTATAATATACCCTTTGAGACATGTTGAGTGTGAGCAGTATCCATTTTTATTAATATTTTTAGATTTAATAATGATTATAAATATCTCTATATCTCCTTAGAAAGGTTTTACACTGGGCTTTAAGATGAGCTATAGATCAATAAAATCTGTTGGTGGGAACATTAATTTTTGGGATGAAAAAAAAAAGTATGAGCCCTCTGGATCAATTAATTAAAAAAGAAATGACCTTGACCTTGACCTTTTATTAAAAATTTGACCTTGACCTTTTATTTTAAAAAAATATGAGTCATCGTTCTTAAAATATGAAGAGTCATCGGGTGAGTCATCGTTCTAAAAATGATGAGTCATCGAATGAGTCATCGTTCTAAAAATAATGAGGCATCGATTATGTAATAGTTCTAAAAATATGAGGCATCGTTCTAAAAATATTAGGCATCGTTCTAAAAATATAGTTTTAAAATACTAATAATGACTACAGAAAAAGGTTAATATGACTAGTTAATTATCAAATTATTTAATATTTAGAATTTATAATAAACTTTTTATTGGAAAAATTAGCAGAAATATCTGGTGTGAAAATGGAGGATATATTATCTGTTACAAACGCATTAAATATAGACTGGGTAGCAGAGAGTGAAGATTCAGGATTTGATGAAACAACTGAAGAAAACACTCAAGATGATGAGGAAAGTATTCAAGAAATTGATGAAGTTATGGAGGAATTTACGGATACTGAACCGTGCGTATATAGGGATTGTATAGATCATGTTGTTGAAAATGTTATGAACTGTGGAGATGATGAATGTGAATGTGTTAATAAATTTTAGTGTATATTTAAAGAATAATATTTAGAATTTCTTTGTTAAAGTTTTACCTTGAATATTTTTACCAGTACCATTGTGAACAGTACCCATGTGACTTGTTGAGTGTGAGTAGTACCCTTATGAGCAGTACCCATAGGGGGACAGAATATCTTGTCGGATAAAAATATAGATTAATAATAATAATAATAATAATAATAATAATAATAATAATAATAATAATAATAATAATAAATGACCTTGAAAAAAATAAATGACCTTGACCTTGAAAAAATAAATGACCTTGATGAGTCATCACGATGAGTCATATGACCTTGAAAATAAAATGACCTTGAAAATAAAATGATTACTTAATTAAAACAAAAAATTAAATTAAAAAATGACCTTGGATGAGTCATCACTATGCGTCATATGACCTTGGGAATGATTTTGATGAGTCACGCGACCTTGAAATGGCCTTGATGAGTCATCACGATGAGTCATATGACCTTGGGAATGACCTTGGATGAGTCATATGTCTTTGTTTAAAATTTGACCTTGACCTTTTATTAAAAATTTGACCTTGACCTTGAAAAAAAAATTAATGACCTTGAAAAAATAAATGACCTTGAAAATAAAATGACCTTGAAAAAATAAATGACCTTGAAAAATTAAATGACCTTGAAAATTAAATGACCTTGAAAAATTAAATGACCTTGAAAAATTAAATGACCTTGAAAAATGGTCTCGGAAAAACGTTAATAACTTTGACAATTTTGATGATGATGATACCTGCAATAGTTCATTCGAAAGGTCTTGCACCAAGCTTCAAAATAAGCTATCAATTAATAAATTTGGATAATGGGAACGATAACTTTTGGGATGAAAAAAAGTAGGAGCCCGCCGGATCACTTAATAATTATATGACCTTGAAAATGATTTTTGGTAAAATGTTAATAACTTTGTCAATATTAATGATGATGATACCTTCCATGACTCATTCGAAAGGTCTTGGACTGGGCTTTAAGATGAGGTATCGGTCAATAAAATCCGTTGGTGGGAACATTAATTTTTGGGATGAAAAAAAGTGTGAGCCCGCTGGATCACTTAATAATATTTTGAATAATAATAATAATTTAACGTTGAAAAGATGGTGGTCATCAATTGTTAATAACATTAAAACTATTAAAGATATATAAGATACCTATAGCTCATTCGAAAGGTCTTGGACTGGGCTTTAAGATGAGGTATCGTCCAATAAAATCCGTTGGTGGGAACATTAATGTTTGGGATGAAAAAAAGTAGGAGCCCGCCAGATCACTTAATTAAAACAAAAAATTTAATTTAAAAATTAAATGACCTTGACCTTGACCTTTATTTTAAAAAAAAATTTTCTCGGGGGGGGGTATATGTGATGCGGGGAGCTCATGATCTGGGGAGCTCACATCATACTACTATTACCCAATAATAATAATAATAATAATAATAATAATAATAATAATAATAATAATAATAATAATAATAATAATAATAATAATAATAATAATAATAATAATAATAATAATAATAATAATAATAATAATAATAATAATAATAATAATAATAATAATAATAATAATAATAATAATAATAATAATAATAATAATAATAATAATAATAATAATAATAATAATAAACAAAGTCGTACCTGATTGGATGATTGACAAATCACCCGCAAATTACTTAGTAAATTTTGAACATTTTTGAAAATTTTAACCATAAATCAGTCTCTGACTAAAAAATTAATAACTTTTGTACCACTAATGATAAAAATTATTTCTATGGCTTATAAGATAGATTTTCGTCTGGCCTTCAAAATGATGTATAAATATTTAAATAATTTTGAAAACTCAAAAAGTTCTGGGAAGTCAAAAGGTATGTCACCGCTAGATCACTTAATAATAATATGACCTTGAAAATAATAATATTTTGAAAAATAATAATAATTTTAACCAAATTAGTGTCTGACTAAAAAATTAATAACTTTTGTACCACTGATGATAAAAATTATTTCTATAGCTTAAAAGATAGATTTTCGTCTGGCCTTCAAAATGATGTATAAATATTTAAATAATTTTGAAAACTCAAAAAGTTCTGGGAAGTCAAAAGGTATGTCACCGCTAGATCACTTAATAATAATCGATAATTAAAACAAAAAAAAAATTCTTTGTTTCAATGACATTGATGATTCATTGTCTTTGTTAAAAATTTGACCTTGAAAAAAAAAATCTTAAAAATCTTTTTCCTCCCGGGGATGGGGGGTAGGTGATCTAGCGGTGACATGATCTGGCGGTGACACATCCATCTACTCATTTCCAATCTTTTGAATAAACAAGTTGTTATTTTTTTGGAAAGATGAATCTGTTTCTTTGAATCCAATCAAGATATATCTTGGTCGGTATGCTAAATTTGCTACCTTTATAGAATATGTTGAACCCTCTGTCATACTAAATTCACTACAGATTCGATTTAAATAATTTACATTTATAGATTTGTTGGAATTTAATCTTTCAAGGAGTTTGATTTCAGAATGTGGGTTTAATGTCCATTCAAGTATATGCAATTCAAGTGTTGATAATTTTAATTTAGCTGTTGTATCCTTGTCTCCATAGAACAATCTTTTATCACCATCTAGTCTATTACAGATGAATTCTATAAAAACATTATGAAGTATACGATTATAGTTTTGAAGGAATCCGAACAAGTGTTTTAATTCAAAATAACCTTCAAATTTTTTCAACTTATAAAGTTCAACTCTTTTATAGTAAGCATAATTTATATCTAAACCATCTTTATCTAAATCCCCTTTATTAACATCAGGAATCCAACCCGTTAATTCACCATATTCATTTTTATAATCACAACCAGTCAAAATAAAATTTAACATTGTAGAATATACTCCTGGATGCAAAACAGTTTCAATTTCTGATGATCCTAGTTTTAATCTCATGTTGGAGAATAAATTTGGAAAGAAATTATTTTCTAGGGTTATATCTTTGTTTGCTTCAATTTCTAATTCAATTTTATAATATAATTTGGCATTACAAATATCTATTGGGTTTGATGTTTGAAGAGATTGAAAAACTATATCACCCCTACGATTTAAGTTTGCAATAGATCCTGAAGTTGGCGAGATTTTTAAAATATCATTTTTCTTGATTTCATGAGTAAATTCTTTATTATAATCAAGATTTAATTTATTTTTTTCTTGAATTTTAAGATTTATATTATTCATTTTTATAATAAAAATTTAAAAAATGATAAAAATCCGAACTCCGATAGCGCAGTGGGCTAGACTGGCACAGTGGTTCAAATGGATAGCGGTTCAAATCCTAACTACGGTTAGTTTTTTTTTAACATAAAATAATATTAAAAATTTGAAAATAATATTGAAAATGGTGTGGGTATCTTAGATTTATATTTTATTTATTTTTATTTTATTTTATTTATTTTATTTTATTTTTTTATTAATTAAAAATTTAAAAAATGACAAAAATCCGAACTCCGATAGCGCAGTGGGCTAGACTGGCACAGTGGTTCAAATGCTAGTGGTTCAAATCACGTCTGAGGTTAGTTTTTTTTTCAACATAAAATAATATTAAAAATTTGAAAATAATATTGAAAAATGGTGTGGGTATCTTAGGAAATAAATCTTGTTTATTTTATTTATTTATTAATTAATTAATTTTTAAACATAAATATGAAAAAAAAAATATTGAAACGGGTGATGGTGGCGAACCGGTAATTATCGCCACCAGTCTTTCGAACACCCCCGGATCGATTCTATAATGTGCACATTTATTTCTTGGTTGTTTTCGGACCTCTTTCGGATTCGCTTTCGAATTCATTTGTACTTTCGAGCAGCACACTTAAAACGCCGATGAAATCGACTTCGTGAGCGAGAAGCGAATAATAAGGTGTGCTGCTATTATCGAATTGATTCTGATATATGAGTCTGGCCAGCTTGTATATTGGAAGAGATTTGATAAACGAAAGAGGTTGAAATAAAAAAAAAAATGATCCGGATCAAAAAAAACTGTTGAGAGGACAGTGAAAAAAAAAAAAAAAAAAATACCACTGTCCTCTCAGAGCAGTTTTACTATTTTCATAAAATTTTTTATTCTTCAAGATTAAGATTTATAAAATTATAAATTAGTCAAATAGCAACTTGCTAGTTGACATCCTCAAGTAGTGTGTTTATATCCCTAACGACCGCAAGCCGACAAACGTTTTTCATAGCTTTATCGGCATTTTTCTCCGTTTTGTAGACTTAAATCCATATTTTTTAAATTTTGCGAAATAGAGCAAAATAAAAAATGTGCGTTTTTAAGGGGTTTTAGTGTTTTTTTGTACGTTTTTGGGGGTAAAATAGCCATAAAACATGAAAACAGTGGGAGGCCTGTGGTCGTGAGGGATATATCCCCACTACTGCTTGATGGATTTTGTATATTATTTAAATCATGTATTAAATTCACATCAGCAACATGTCTATCTCTAAGATCTTCAGAGTTGTAAGCAATGTCATGTTTTAAAGCTGCTTGATCAATTCTATTTATTGGTTCTTCTCCTTGTTTAGGATTATTATTTTCATCTAATCTAATATCTAATCTTGTTCCTGGTCCAGTATAATTGTGACGGAATAAATGTCTTTCACCTGGATATTTTTCTGTAGTAAAAGGTTTTAATATTGAAGATGTTGTTTTTGAAGATTGTAGATCACCTCCTGTTCGTGTAATATCGCCTCCTGTAATATCAACTCTCGTATGTTTTTTAGTTTTAAGATGACTTGCTTTATGGTGTTTTGTAACTTGACGATTACAAGTTTCGCATCTCCAATAGGGTTTATTTAAAGACATTTTAAAATGTTAAAATATCAGGGATTATATCAAGAATCTCCCCTAACATTTTCAATAATTGAAATCTTTCCACCATATAATTTCATTTCTATTTTCTTTTCTTCTAATATTAATGTATATACTTTAGCTTTAAAATTAGAATCCTTTGTTATATGAAGTGTAACATCAACATTATTTATGGCTAGGCGATCATCTTGGTCTGAAACATTTATACAAAATATAGAATATAAATTTTTGAAATCTTCTAAACTTAATTGCGGTTCAACTTTGAAATCATAACATGTTTCAATATAATTTAGATATGGGAATATGTTTTCATTATTTTCAATATTAAATTCCATTCTATTTATTGGATAATAAGAACTATTTAATTGAATTTGGATTGTTTTTAAATTATCATTTCCAATCTTTTGAATAAACAAGTTGTTATTTTTTTGAAATGATGGATCTGTTTCTTTGAATCCAATCAAGATATATCTTGGTCGGTATGCTAAATTTGCCACCTTTATAGAATATGTTGAACCCTCTGTCATACTAAATTCACTACAGATTCTATTTAAATAATTTACATTTATAGACTTGTTGGAATTTAATCTTTCAAGGAGTTTGATTTCAGAATGTGGATTTAATGTCCATTCAGGTATATGCAATTCAAGTGTTGATAATTTTAATTTAGCTGTTGTGTCTGCAGCTCCATAGAACAATCTTTTATCACCTTCTAGTCTATTACAGATGAATTCTATAAAAACATTATGAAGTACACGATTATAGTTTTGAAGGAATCCGAACAAGTGTTTTAATTCAAAATAACCTTCAAATTTTTTAGATTTATAAAGTTCAACTCTTTTATAATAACCATGGTTTACATCTAAACCATCTTTATCTAAATCCCCTTTATTAGTATCAGGAATCCAGCCTGTTAATTCACCATATTCATTTTTATAATCACAACCAGTCAAAATAAAATTTAACATTGTAGAATATACTCCCGATGCAAAACAGTTTCAATTTCTGATGATCCTAGTTTTAATCTCATGTTGGAGAATAAATTTGGAAAGAAATTATTTTCTAGGGTTATATCTTTGTTTGCTTCAATTTCTAATTCAATTTTATAATATAATTTGGCATTACAAATATCTATTGGGTTTGATGTTTGAAGAGATTGAAAAACTATATCACCCCTACGATTTAAGTTTGCAATAGATCCTGAAGTTGGCGAGATTTTTAAAATATCATTTTTCTTGATTTCATGAGTAAATTCTTTATTATAATCAAGATTTAATTTATTTTTTTCTTGAATTTTAAGATTTATATTATTCATTTTTATAATAAAAATTTAAAAAATGACAAAAATCCAAAGTCTAATAGCGCAGTGGGCTAGACTGGCACAGTGGTTCAAATGCTAGTGGTTCAAATCACATCTGAGGTTAGTTTTTTTTCAACATAAAATAATATTAAAAATTTGAAAATAATATTGAAAATGGTGTGGGTATCTTAGATTTATATTTTATTTTATTTATTTTTATTTTATTTTATATATTTTATTAATTAATTAATTTTTAAACATAAATATGAAAAAAAAAATATTGAAACGGGTGATGGTGGCGAACCGGTAATTATCGCCACCAGTCTTTCGAACACCCCCGGATCGATTCTATAATGTGCACATTTATTTCTCAGTTGTTTTCGGACCTCTTTCGGATTCACTTTCGAATTCATTTGTACTTTCGAGCAGCACGCTTAAGACGCCGATGAAATCGTGTTCCGAGCGAGAAGCGAATAATAAGGTGTGCTGCTATTATCGAATTGATTCTGATGTATGAGTCTGGCCAGCTTGTATATTGGAAGAGATTTGATAAACGAAAGAGGTTGAATAAAAAAATGATCCGGATCAAAAAAACTGTTGAGAGGACAGTGAAAAAAAAAAAATACCACTGTCCTCTCAGAGCAGTTTTACTATTTCATAAAATTTTTTATTCTTCAAGACATCAAGATTAAGATTTATAAAATTATAAATTAGTCAAATAGCAACTTGCTAGTTGACATCCTCAAGTAGTGTGTTTATATCCCTAACGACCGCAAGCCGACAAACGTTTTTCATAGTTTTATCAGTATTTTTCTCCGTTTTATAGCCTTAAATCCATATTTCTTAAATCTTGCGAAATAAAGCAAAATAAAAAATATGCGTTTTTAAGGGTTTTTAGTGTTTTTTTATACGTTTTTGGGGTAAAATGGCCATAAAACATGAAAACAGTGGGAGGCTTGTGGTCGTTAGGGATATATCCCCACTACTAATAAAATAATGTTTTATAAAAATATAAAATTATTGTCTATCAGATTGTCATTGGCTGTATGGGTGGGCCCACTTTGAAAATCTTGCAGGGGATCCAGAATTTGAAATTATGCCACTGATTTTATATAATATAAAATTATCATTAAAATTGGAATTATATTCTGTTATATTTTTATTTTAAAGAATCTAGACTATAGATTAATATTTATATTTAACACGAATTTTCAGCAAAACATTTCCCAACTGTAATTTTAACATAATATTACATTATTATTAGGCTTGCCAGAATTTTCAAAACTTAAATCGGGACAGTACAAAACATTGTTTTTATTTAATATATTAATTTATTATGCTTATAAAAATAAACTAAATTTAATAGGAACATAAAAATTCAAATTCATTTCATTAACTTCACATTTTTTCTTTATAATTTTTTCGTTCTCATCGTTTTGTGGATTCACAAAATAAGACCTTACATCAGGGGTAGGGAACCTTTTTATTTCCGTAGGCCACATTGTAATTTGTTGTCTCCAAATGAGGCCGCAGTCAAAAAGTATTTTAACATTAATTAATTTCATTTTAAATCTTTTATTTATATGCAGTTAGTAATTAAAACAATATTTATAATTAGTCTCCAGATTTAAAAAATGCAGCTGTACGAAAGTTTCTAGAAAATTTTTATTATTTCTGAATCGAAAAATTGATGCAAATAATTCATCATTTCACAAATGAGTGCTCAATAATCTTATTTATTCGTCTATATACGTTTTGTATTTATGGGGTGAATGATTGACTTTTATATTTAGTTCTTTGTACTCGGGGGATGCTTGCACAGTAAGGTATATATACAGTTCAGAAGTTACAAGTATTTTATTTTGTAAATTCTCAAAATTTATGTTTTTTTATATAAATTAAGATTTATTTCGATAAGGCTCCAGAGGCCGCACATGAAGCTCCGGGAGGCCGCATGCGGCCTAAAGGCCACAGGTTCCCCACCCCTGCCTTACATTATTACAATTTCTGGATGATCGTACAGCAGATATATGTTTTTGATGAAATATATGCATTTTAATGTCCGAAATACCACATGGCTTATGCTGATATAAACTTTGCAATGTAAACAATATACTTCGGTGTTTGTTTTTCCTTTCTTTATAAACTATAAACGGATACTCTTCAGTATATCTTTCCAAATACTGGCAAGATCCTTTTGGCATTTTCAAACTATAGTTAAAGGTATGGCATAATTAATTAAATAATATCAAAATTTTAAATTATACTTACTACGTGAACTATAAACAATTTAATTTAAATATTCGAACTGTCAACCAAACAGTTGTGCATGCATAAAACAAACACCGAACCGACACAACTTCTATGATATTAAAAATTAAAACCTTTTTATCATATTTCAGCAGGGTTCATGCAGATTTTTAAGTTTGTTTCCGTTCAAAAATTATTTGATTATGTATTTCATAAATTTTATTTGGTTTTTTTAAAATAAATCTAAATCGGGACATTGGCCGTCCCAAAGACGTTTTTTGGGACACTCGAAAACATCTCTGAAAACGGGACATTCCCGATTAATCGGGACATCTGGCAACGCTAATTATTATTAATAATAAGAATTTTATTTCAACGATAGTCGATAAAAACAACTTGAAAAATTTACCAGTAGATTTAACCTAATTTATTAATACAATGATTTAAAATATTAAAATTGTAAATTAAAAACATAACTATTTAATGAATAAAAAACAAAATATTTTTTAATCAATAAAAATTATTAATTTTCGATTTTACAAATTAGAGTTTTATTTTTAATAAATGTTTTAATCATAAATTAATAAAATATTTTCTGAAATTTATTTGGAGAAATGATTCATTTTTAAATTATACATTCAAATTTATATTTTCGATACGAGCATATTTATAATTTAAAAACACAAATCAGTTTGATACATCCTTTCCGGAACCAGCCTCATTAACATTCATTAAGGAGTCGTCTACAAAAGATATATAGAAATAAAGATACTTTCATTTGCAAGTCAATTAAAATTTCAATTTTACACTAAGTCTATTTTTGTAAAGCGATACTGGTTGTTTTATTATTATTATTATTATTATTATTATTATTATTACACAATTCATTTATAGAATTTGAAATATTATTTTTTAAGAAAATCAAAATTATTATTATAAAAATTCTAAATAAAATTTTTAACCTGAAACGGGATGTTCAATTTCAAAAGTTGCACGCGTTCTATGTAGTAAATTCAAGGTCGTAAAGTTTATACACGTCAAACGCAGAATAAAAATATCAACATTATATAAATTGTAATGTACAATATACATTGTTAGATTTATACAATAATAATAATAATAATAATAATAATAATAATAATAATAATAATAATAATAATAATAATAATAATAATAATAATAATAATAATAATAATAATAATAATAATAACAATAATAATAATAATAATAATAATAATAATAATTGTAAAAATAATAATATTATAAGAACTTTTTCAAAATTTACCACTGATTTCTTTTCAATTGACATTGTATTTATTAAAAAGCTTGACTATTTTGATATTCACAAATTTTCGGCACTGCCTTGTGAATATCAAAAAAACATTGATATATTTATTGATTCATTGTCAAGCTTTCTAATAAATACATTAATAATAATCATAGTAGTAATAATAAATATGTAGTTACTAATAAATTTAATAAAATTAAACTTTAAAATTTGTAATTTTTATAAACAATGTTTAAACAACAGTTTAATCGATTTTATCCCAGATCCTACCAACAAATATCTTTAGTTTTCTTGAAAATATACTGGATTTTATTTATATTTTATCGTATTAAATATCTTATCAATTCTGCTCGTTCTCTTCATATTTCACTTCTTTCTTCGTTTATTGTAGCTGGCATTATTTGCTTTTTAGTTGTTCTGTAACTATCCTTTTCGGTCACAATATTATTTTCAATTTTATTAATATCATTTCTCAAATTCTCAATGAACACTTCCAATTCTTTCTATTTTCTTTTCCCTTTTTCTGGTTTTACTTCTACTGTATTTCTTAACCCACATTCATTCGTTGGTAATACCGTGTTCCATTCGTTTTTTTAATTTTCATTCATTGTGACTGTTAAATACAATTCAAAGTCTGATACATTCTAAAATCTATTTTATGACACAATAGTTAAAGTATTTATGTCTATTATGTAATAGTTAACATGAAATATGAGACATGTTTCAGACTTACAATAACATACACACACGCATCAAATCATTCACTGTAATTATTAATTTGGTAATTAGATTACTTATAGTGACTGTTATCATACTTTAACTTGTTCGAAAGTCTTTCTATTTCCCGGTCAGATTGATGTATATAAAAAGTCAGTATATAAAAGTCACTGTTTTTAAATCTCAATTAATCTACAGAATTCCTAAAATATCTATACTTCAAAATTCGTTGCTTTATTAGAATGCATTCTTTCTTGGAATCCGACTTTTTATCGATTTTTGCCACTCATTAAAGGTTACTCAAAGGTAATATAATTTTGCCATGTTGAATTGTTCTAAAAATATGTTAGGGTTGAAATTCTCTACTCTGACTTTGCATCACTAAACATTATGCAACAATCAACTTTTTGAGTTTATTTTTCATTATAATAACATTTATTAATGATCTTTTTTTAGTTTATTTGTTTATCTGTGCCAAAAATATATTGTCATCTTAATTAAGAATAAAATAATACAATTCGAAAAATTAAAACAAAAATTTTGTAAACATTTTTAAAATCAAATCTTTAACATAAATCCCTTTATTAAAATGAAAACATGTCTGGATTTAAAAAATGAATTTTTCAATTTAATTATAAAATATTATAATTAATAAATTAAAATTATGAAATTTAAAATTAAATTGAAAATTAATAATTGGTTAAAATTGGAAATAAATGTTAAATATTAATATTAAAAGGTTTTGGCTGAAACGTCCAAAAACTCTTCTGGAGCCTTTGAAAAGTTTTAAATGAGAAAAATTTTAAAAGATAAAATTGTTATAATCAGAAAAAATAAATTTAGAGCAAACATGCTCTAATAAATATTTTTTTCAATTTTACCGATAACAACCAGTTAGAGATAAATATTTATTAATTACATGTAGAAAATTCATATACTATATATATAATTTAGAAACTTAGGATAAATAATAAACAATAATATAATCTGATTAGCCAGAGATTCAACATTAATCAAGCACACACACACACAGAAGGTCATATTCAATACTTATGTTGGGTTTTGCAGGTTTCAAGGCAGTGTAAATGCAAAATTACAAACTGATTAAATAATTAAATAAAAATTATTTATTCCTAAAATCATTGTGATTGAGAAAACAAATATTTAATTGTTGGCAAATGAGAAATTAACCACTTGCGCTATATTGACGTGCCAGGCACGTCTTGATGATTTTTTTCAGAACTGCAAGTGATGTGTATACCACGTCGATAGTATTTGTCGCAAAAACAAAACGACGTGTTTAGCAACGTTGTTGTTGTGAATAATTATTTATATTCGTGTAAATCTTTTATGTAAGACCCTACCCTCGCGCTAAGCACTGGTCAAACCTCTGAGCTCGCTGACGCGGTGAGGCGTCGATGCCTTACGATACTTTATATAGTAGAGCGCGGCTCAGCTACCGAAAATTAAATCATAGCGCAAGTGGTTAAAAGTGACAAATAAAGATTATCTTTTCGGATTGAATTAGTTTCCTTAAGAAAAACTAGCAAAAAAGGAATCTAACCATGATAATTAATGAGAAGCCCCAATATATAAACATTATTAATAATATTTAAAACCCATTATTCTGACCGAAAACAAGAAAAATTAGGTAATTTTGGTTTAAGGAAAAATGTTTTTTTATAGAAAATAGAAACAAAAGGTTTTTATTATACAATATTTAACCTGGTGTTATTTTATATTTTTATATTTAAATACAGATATCATATTTTTTATTATTTCCGCTTTTGTTAGATAAAAGTACTTATACATTTGAAACTAAAATCTGTATTGAAAACAAAGGTTTCGTTAAAATCAAACTTTTTTCACTTTGTTTTGTGCAAATAATACTTTTGATTTTTTCAACTAATAAAAATTCCAATATCCAGGCAATCTTAGAAAAATTTTGAAAAAAATATCCTTCAGTAATCTCGAAGTCTTAAAATATTTCTGAGATGTTTTTGTTCTAAGCTGTTTGGTTCAATGGTAGAATTAAAGGATTTAATGCTTTTATTATTATTTATGCGACTTAAAAACTTTAATTCACTTATAAAAATCTCAAATTTTTTAATTTCCTGAAATATTATTAATTTTTTACTCCCGTTTTCTTCAGGAAATCATGATATCATGAAGTGGAATAATACTTCATTCAATAATATCTATCCGCATCAATTTTTTTACATCAAATTAAATTTTTTACAAGTTTTACTTTTGTCTTAAAAGAACTTCTTTCGATTTTCATTTCTGATTTCTTTTCAATTGACATTGTATTTATTAAAGGATTGACTATGAATCAGTAAATATATCGATGTTTTTTTGATATTCACGAATTTTCAGCACAGCCTTTTCAAGCGATATGACATTAACTTGATTGTTCTCAACCAACAACCCGATTTGTACTGGCTCATTATAAATTATTTTTATTTATTTGTGCTTTTTTTATTTATTTATTTTTTTCATATTTGGACAATATTATTTAACTGTAAAGTATGATATTTTTATTATATTTATTATTATATTTATTAAATGGTCTTTGAAAAGTTTTTCTGTAACATCAGTGTTTAAAATATTTGGTTTGATAGACTTGAATTCTTAAAATTTTAGAAAAAATTAATTTTCAGAGAAAAGAATTATTTAATCAAAAAATTAAATTAATTAAATATAAATAAAACTTTCACCATTTTATATATATAAAAATTTTTTAATATGTGCAATTTTTCGTATAATAATTATTTTGTTTATTTTCACTCTTTCAAACTAGCCTGAAAGAATGAAGGAAAACGAAATCGTAAATAACAGATCAAAAGAGAAGAAAATAAAATGTTTTAATGAAATTATTATAATTTCATTTATAAATTTCCATGTAGTAATAATAATCGTAAATTTTAATATGTTATAAATATTATTAACAATTTTGTAACATATTAAAAATAAATATTTTTTTTTAATTTTTGGCCGAAAACTTTCGTTATTTTATTTTTATCTTTTGACAGTAACTGATGTTAAACATGTTTAAAATTTCAATATTTATATACTAGTGAAAACTAATTATTTATCGTATTTTCAAAAACTACAGAAAAGTTTTTTTTATACAATTTAGTAATTATTAAATTGTTATTTTTTTGTTTTCTGTTATAATTTTACATTATTTGAGTTTGAATTTGATTTGTATGAAATAATTCATTTTTTGTTAATATTTTTATTTTTGGTTTCTATTTAGTTTCATTACAACTAAAGTTTTATCAAAGTTGTTTGCATTATTGAACATCAAGACGGAATATTTTATTCATTAGAACTGATTCTGACTCCTTGTGTTCTTTATCTTAATTAATGAAATGTATTGAAACTCAATCAAAATTTTTACAATATTGTAAATCATAATTTTAATCTGCACTTTTTGACGATAACCTCAGTGTAAGAATGGGAAACTGACTTTATTTATCTATTAACTGTTCACTTGTTTGTTTAGTTGCAGTTTGGTTGAGTTAGGTTCTGGTTCGGTTTTCTTGCTTGTTTTTTATTTCGTTCTTCGACCAACTGACAAGAGGTTATTAATGCCATCCCTTTTTATAGGTTTCTCTTATTCAAATAATTAAATTAACAAACATCAAAATAATTGCATAAAAGGTATTTTTCTAACAACAAAATAATTAGGCAAGTGATAATTTGCCTTTATGCAGACTCTGCTTAATTTAATTTTTAGGGAAACTTATTATTTTATTTTATCAATTACCGCTCGGGTTTCCCACATAGCCACTAAATTATTTATTTATTTTTAATTAGTTTGTATTTTTTGAATTTTTTCTGGGGACTCCCCATTCATTACATATTATTAAATCCGTATTTATCTCATCATTTGCTATCCATACATAATTATTTCCAACGGAATACGTTAATTTTTAATTTTTTGAAATTTTAATTAATTATTTAATTTTCAAATTTTATAAGTTTTGTATTTTATCGATTTGTACATATTTCTTTTGAGCTATTTTATAGAACCCCAAAATTTGATTAGTTAAAAATAAATAAAATAAATCTAATTGCTAAAATTGTAGAAGATAAAAATATTAATAAAATTAATAAAATACTGGAACAAAAAGACGCCAAACGCAAATATATTATTCTACATATTACATAATAAGTTTTAGGTTAAAGCTTAAAAGGAGCTAAAAATTTATTTACAATAGTTGAAAAATGAAATTTAATTAAAAAATGACAAATAGTGACTTTGGAAAAATAAATCTAATTAAATCATTAATTTGAGTTTAACAGCAACATTCCGGACAAAAGTATTCACAGAAAATGAATTTATTGAGTTTTCAATAACATTATGTGGATTACTTTCACTTATGACTTCTCGTATCCTTTTTAATGAACAAGACCTAATAAATTATAAAGTTTTGTTTCCAAATTTCCTACATAGATATTTTTACGGTTCCAGATTATTATAACAAATACATTTGATTCGATCTTCATAAACTTTCTTGACATTAATAACGAGTTTATAGGTTACCATAAATCCGACTGGCAAACTTACCGAGCTCTTTTTAGTTCTCTTTCACTAAATTGGCAATTTCTATTCTAAATTAATTAGTTTATATGTGACCAATCCCCGTTTTTCTCTTTGACTATGACAGATTTTTTATGAATTCGTTTGTATTTTTATATCTACATTTCCCAGTAATCTCCATTCAATTTGAATATATTTGATATCCATTTAATAATCAGTTTTCTACTTAAAATATTTTAATTTTTAATTATATTAATTATATTAATTATGGACTTTTTAATTCTTGTTTAATTTACATTTTTTATAAGTCAAATTTGATTCAATTAAAATTTTTTATTAATTGTGAAAATTAATATTAAAGATTTTACTGGCATTTTACTTTTTGGTTAATATTTATTTTTAGAATTTTGTTTTATTAAAAAGGAAATATTAACTTATAACTCGTATATAATGATATTTTAAAATTTTAAAATTTTAAATATTAAAGTGAAATTTTTTCATTTAATTGTATTTTTTAAATGATACTTTTAGTTAAAATTTATTTTTTTAAAATTTAAATATCAATACCTGCGAAATTTAAATTTCTCACTTCTGAAAAGTAGCAAAACAGGTGGAATTATTAGAAGAATTTACAGTAAAAATAAATAAAATTCAAAGATTGTTTCAAAAATAAATCTTTTAATAAATTATGTTTATATGATTATTTATATGATTATTGTTTGTTTAAAAATTATTTTAATTTTATTATCTTTAAAAACTCCTACACATAGAAAAAATAAATCAATCTGAAAAACAGCTATTTTGTCCGATGAAAGTCAGATAAATGAAGAAAAAATGCTAAAAAGAATCGAGATGATTGAAAAAAATGTTGTAATTGCTCCACTTTAAATGTCAAATGATTTCGAAATAACAAATTAACTGTTAGGAAAATGAACAAATTTTCAGATATTATTAAATATTTATTATCGTATATATTCTGAAAATGCTAATTGACATCTAAAAAACGCTCGGTTTTCACGGCGGTTGATTACGCAATCATAGAATGTAGTTTTAATAATAATAATAATAATAATAATAATAATAATAATAATAATAATAATAATAATAATTATTATTATTATTATTATTATTATTATTATTATTATTATTATTATTATTATTATTATTATTATTATTATTATTATTATTATTATTATTATTAATATAGAAAGTAGGATCATGAATTAAATGTCAAATAATTAATAAATGATATGATAATCCTTTGCGGCGAGTTTTGTGTTTAAATTATTTCAATTGTCACTTTGTATGTGCAAAATTTCAAAGAAACAATTTCAATCTTAATGACGCATGTTGTTCCGATCGTCTTACTAATTTCAATGAGAACTATGCCCCTTTAAAAAAAATAGACCCCAAACTACAAAAAAGTTGGCCAAACACATTGAATTGCTACTTAAGACCTACTTAAGGTTCAAAGGATGAAAGAGCTTGTGCTGTAAGATTTCACGGAAAAAATATAGACAATATAATTGCGTATGATGGGTCTGTTAGGGCTTTATCTACTATGAAAAGCTTATGAAAAATGTCAGTTATTAAAGAGCAAAGTAAAGTTTTTAGGGCACATTATTAACAGTCAGGGGATTTGGACAGATCAAAGTAAAATTGAGGCTATTAAATCATTTCAGAGGCCTAAGTGTATAAAGAATTTGAGAAACCTTTTAGGTATATGTAACTATTATCGGAGATTTATTAAGGAATATGCAACAAAATCAAGAGCGCTAGAAAGCATATGTGGAAGCAATAGTGAAAAAATAATCTGGACTGAGGAATGTGAGAAAGCTTTCTCGTATTTCCAGATTTCAAGAAAGAATTCATATTAGATACAGACGCAAGCTTTGATACAATTGGAGCTGTATTATCACAAAGAGATGAAATGGGGCATGAACACGTTATTGCATATGGATCCCATGCAATGAGTAGCCATGAAGAGGACATTGTATAACACGAAAAGAGCTTTTGGCTATATATTATTTCTGTCGCCATTTCAACCATTATTTATACGGTAAACGGTTTGTTTTGCGCACTGATCATAAAGCAATAACTTTTATGTTAACGACAAAGAAGCCTATAACAGCACAGTTCCAAAGGTGGATAAATTACTTGACCAGTTTAGACATAAAAATGGAGTTCAGAAAAGGTACGCGCATACGAATGCAGATATGCTGTCTAGAAATACTTGCGGCAAATGTGTACAATGTTTGATGGACCATGATAACCCCAAATCAGGGCGATTAAAAATTAGATTGTTAACACTGATGACCAAAAATAATGGAAATGAATGGCAAAGAGATAATGCAGAAATACAACAAATAAAAGATCAAATAAATGAAAGTAAAAATAATAAATATATGTTAAAAGAAATTATTATCTATACCAATCAAAACAAAATATGGATACCAGAAACAAAAAGACGAGAAATGATTGAGGAAGCACATTTATTATTATGCCACGCAGGAGTAGAAAAAGCTATGAAATATATTAGGAACAATTTTGATGTGGAAGATTTGCTAAATGAAGTAAAAGAGACTATTTCAATATGTGAAGCATGTCAGAAAAACAAAGTTTTAACTACAAAGTCAAAAGAATAAACCCAAGTAATTCAAGCTTCAGAACCTATGGAGAAAATATACATGGATATTTGCGGTCCATTAAGAGAAACCTTCAGAGGAGAAAAATATATTTGTGCAATAATCGATCATTACAGTAAATACATATCTCTAACTCCTATTAGAAAGCAAGATGAAAATACAATAAAGGCAGTTTTGTTGATTGTGGAAATAATTTCGAAGCAAATACTATTAAAAAACTAGCAAAGGCAGCAGGAATTGAGTTGATATTTTCGAGTCCGTATCATCATAATACTAATGGTGTAATTGAAAGACAATTTCGTACTAAAAGAGACTATATTAACGCGTAACTCAGAGAAGGAGTTAAAAAAAGCTGGACAGAATTAATACCTGATATAGAATACATTTTAAATGCGACAGCTCAAAAAACTACTGGAGTGAGTCCAGCAGAAATTATATTTGCGAGAAAAATTAATAGATCGCAATGACATAGTAATAATGAAGTGGATAGAAATGAAATCATGCGGAAATAAGAGGCTAAAAGACAGCAAGCGAAAGAAATTGGCACAACTAGGAACTTAGAAGTGGGGGACAAAGTATTGGTGAAACAAGAAATTTGAAACAAAGATCACGAGAGATATGAAGGACCATGCATGGTAATAAAACGAAATCATGAAAGAAGTTACTTATTAACAGACGAAAACGGGAGAAAAATAACGAGGAATATAGAAAAGTTAAAGCATTTTAAAGAAGGGGGATGTAAGGAGTTAGTAAATCTCTATATAAAATTATTATGGTTAAATGGTAGAAGTGAGATCAGTTAGTAGAAATAATTATTTCTGTTAAATTTTTATATTTAAATTCTATATTAAATTATATAATATTATATTAAATTAAATCAATTAAATGTATGAACAGTAATTACATTAATATTAATAATTATCACGCCTCGGTGTTTAAATACGCTAGTAAACGACACAATTTTGAAGTTGTTATAAAAATTAAGGCTTGAAGATTTTTTGAATTTAATTGCGTCTAATAATAATAATAATAATAATAATAATAATAATAATAATAATAATAATAATAATAATAATAATAATAATAATAATAATAATAATAATAATAATAATAATAATAATAAATGTAGAATGATAAAAAACAGACGCTTTATTTTTTGGAAATAAAATAAATTTTGTACAAAGTAATATCGATGACAATAATAATCACAGATGAGTATTAAATATTTGTTGTTTGATCAACATTTATAAAACTAGATATTGGTCCTCGACGATCAAGAGTCCGACTCTTGAAACTGTTTCCATCATTGCTATTACCAGATAATGTATAATTATATGGATTTGGTTTTGGACGAATATTTGGTGATAAATAATTGGCCATGTTTTGGCTCATTGTCATGCCAGGTTTGATGAAAGAAGTTTGTTGTGGAGAAAGACTTAGATCGACATTGTGATTTGTATCATTTGTGTCGATTGGAGGTAATCCTGGGGGTATCATTAATCCAGACCCACCATTTATACTATTCTCAGATGATGGCGAGTGAACTGGGTATGAAGGTAGTGCAAAATTGTTGTTAGAACCAGGAAGATAATTTGAAAGGTATGGTGGACTAGCAAAAGATGTAAAATTGTATTGTGGTAGAGATATTTGATGTTGGGGAACTGAATATGGATGTACATTGCATGGGGATGTTCGATTGATGGCTCCACTTCCAGTTGGAGTAATGTGCATGCTACACATCATTGCAGGATTAGGAGATGGGTAAAATCTTTATTTCAAGGTTAAATTTTCTTTACACAATTAATAAATCTTTACTCTTCTTTGTAGACATCATCAATATCAGGATTTCTGATTGGTTTTTCTCCATTTTGACTTCCGGGAATCGAACTCGTATATGTGGAGCACATGTCCAATCCGCGATACTGATTGATACTTCCGTTTCGAATAGAACTCTAACAGTATAAAAATTAAACAGGTATGAAAAATAGATAAAATAAAATATATCAACAGAAAATAAAACATCCAGCTCTCCTAAAAAGACAAGTAGCTCCCTGCTTTCCCAATTATATCCAATTATATACAATATGGCCAATATATATTTTATGACGCCAAATATTGCAGCAAATTCATCATATCAAAAGTTGCTGGAACAAAATTTAATTACAAAAAATATTAGCAATTGTTTAGTTTAGGACAAATATATACCTAGTTATGGAGAGAGGAAAATAAGAGTTTCAATATTGGGAAAGTTACTGAAATAGTTGACCGTTAAGAACAAGAGAAAGGAGTCGAGATATTGAGATGACATTGGACTTCATCCTTTATATCTAGCCTTTTATTATGTCCTTAAACAACCGCTAGATGCATTTGTAAATCTATGTCTTTATGATTAGAACATAGAGAAATATTTTCATAAAAGGAAAATATACAGTAAAATCTTTTTTTACACGGTCTTTTATATTTTCTTATTACAGAAAATCATGTAAATAATTTAAATTTTTTTTGGAATTCGTGTTAAACCAAAAATAACGTGTAAAAAAATTTAAAATTTCTTCTTGACGAACCATGTTATTTCAAAATCGTGTAAAAAAAGATTTTCCTGTAATTTAATTACATATTATGAAATATTTTCTCTCGTAGAGAATGAGTAAAATTACTTAAAATTATTTTTTGAATAGGATAAATTATTTATTTTATATTTATACTATATATTATTTTAAAATATCTTTTTAAACTATAAATTAATTCATTTTAGATTTTTGGGATTTTTAGAGCCCATGACATTATGATATATATAATTGATATACTTAAACAAAGTAATCTAAAATTTTTAAATATTAAACTGCCACGAGTAATGCAGTAAATAATTTAAAATAAAATAAAAATGTTCCCATAATTCAAATTTCAAGCCCCCATTGTCCTTCACTGAATGAAAATGAGCCAATCGTTATTTTTAATAGATTTTATTATTTCAATGAATCAATAATAAATCAATTATTCTTTTGTTTTCGATTTTTAATTGAATTTTTAAATTATTTATCACTTGAAAAATTATTTTGTTGCTTTTAATATGTAAAATGCCAGTAAGAATTAGTTTGGTGAAAATATCCTCTAATGTAATGTTAAAGGTAAATTTGTTTTAATTTTTAAATATCTTATCAATCTAAACTATCCAAAGGAAATACTAATAATATTAATTATTATCATTATTTTTATTACTATTATTTAAACAAAAATGACAATGACTTTATTATTATAAAGCTCTATTCAAGCATACGCCTAGAAATATATTTCGACATTTTCACTATCATCATCAAATAAGAGAGAAAAAACAATCGATATTACAAATTTAATAAAAGAAATTAAGCATAAAAAATTATTTTGTAAAAATATTTTCAAATTTAATTAAATTTAAATAATTGTCTTTTAATTTAAAATTTGTTCTCAAACAATCTTTATTAAATTTAATAATAATAATAATAATAATAATAATAATAATAATAATAATAATAATAATAATAATAATAATAATAATAATAATAATAATAATAATAATAATAATAATAATAATAATAATAATAATAATAATAATAATAATAATAATAATAATTAATTAAACATACATGGCAATGATTTAATTATAAGATAACGCCAATCAAACATTCTTTTCACGATATATTTCGACAGTTTTCCTGTCATCATCAGGTGGGATTTAATAACTATGTAAATTAAGGATTTTAAACAAATTTATTAATTATATAAAACTTTTTTGTTTAATAAAAACATTTAATTATTTTTAAAAATTATAATTAAATTAATATATTATTTTTAAAATTTAAACATTCAAAATTTACTTTAATAATTTAAAAAATTTTATTAATTATTTAATTTAACACAACAATCAATACATATGACCCATATTAGTGAGCACAATAAGGGCTGTAAGATTAAAATAGGTATGTATGATTTTAAAATATTATTAAAAAATTTCGATAATTATTGGGAACATGTGATTTGTGAGGCGTTGTTGATAAAGTCATTGAAATCCAAAAATTAAAGTGCAGAATGCAGTGAATACTTGTATTTTAAATGTTTTTAAATAATTTTTTTCTTGTATATTGTATGTATTGATTGTTGAGTTAAATTAAATAATTAATAAAATTTTTTAAATTATTAAATTAAATTTTGAATGTTTAAATTTTAAAAATAATATATTAATTTAATTATAATTTTAAAAATAATTAAATGTTTTTAATAAATAAAAAAGTTTTTATATAATTAATAAATTTGTTTAAAATCCTTAATTTACATAGTTATTAAATCCCACCTGATGATTACAGGAAAACTGTCGAAATATATCGTGAAAAGAATGTTTGATTGGCGTTATCTTATAATGATAATAATAATAATAATAATAATAATAATAATAATAATAATAATAATAATAATAATAATAATAATAATAATAATAATAATAATAATAATAATAATAATAATAATAATAATAATAATAATAATTACGAAAGAGAATTCAAGGAATGCTTCTAAATATGATTTGGAATGACATTCCAATCTCGTCCTAGACGATTTGAAGTACATTTCTCACATTCTCATATGCAAATTCAAATGATTTCACTTTGCACAGTAAAAATTATCAGTCATGCGAAAAGATTATTTCGGTTTTTGTTAGGGAAATATTTTGTTTTATCATTTCATTTTAAAAACTGATAATTCAAAGAAGAGACGGGATTTAAAAATCACAGAAATGAAAAAAATGCATATTATCAAATTGGAAATTTTAAATATATTAAAATGACAATTTTCCATAATCTGATATTTTGTTTATCTTTCAAATTTTTTTTTAAAAACTCTAAAACAAATTAAAACAAAAAAAAGATAGTAACGTAAAATTCCCAAACGATTTTAAGAAAAATTCCAACGGAGAAATAAATTAAAACAAATTTCATTCGTTGCCGTTCATTTATAAATCAAGCATATCATTTAAATGGGAAAATGAATATTTAAAACAAATTCATAAATTGGCAATTTTGTCCATTATATATTTATTGGGAAAATTATCGCATCAACAATTTAAATCAATAAAACAAAAAAAAATATTAGTTTTCTTCATCAACCTGTTGCCTCTTTTCCTCTTTTATCTACAAGTGGCATTAATAAATTCCCATTGAAATATTTTAATATAGAATTCCCTATAAAAATTCCGTAATTAGACCGAGTGATTCACTCCAACAGCACTTTCACTGTTTTGTTTATGAATAATTTTCGGGAGAGATTTTTATCCCATTTTACTATTTTAAGTGATTGGTAAAATACATGTTTTGTCAAAGTGAAAATTAAATTGCCTAATAACATTTGAAAATAATTTGAAATTAAAAGTTTAATAAATGGGCTCCGGCGGTTTCAGCCAATGATTTGCCCTAAAGATTCTGTAATACCATAGTTTTAGGAGTTATAGCCTATAGGGATATTTACATATTCATTTGCAATGTTGGTTGACAATTCTACAAGCTACCAGTCAAAGCAAGGCGTCCAAAAACCGCTATTACGGTATAGTAACTGTATTATTATTATTATTATTATTATTATTATTATTATTATTATTATTATTATTATTATTATTATTATTATTATTATTATTATTATTATTATTATTATTATTATTATTATTATTATTATTATTATTATTATTATTATTATTATTATTCAAAGATAATAGATGAGAAATATCATTATTTTTCACATCATGAATATTAAATTATTCCCAATGAAAACTATGAGCTAAAGAAAACATAAAAAAGAGTTGATTTAAACAAATAATTTTAATTCATTAAAAATTACACAATTTAGCAATTTTAGAAACATCAATACAAAAGCTTTTAATAAGTCAACGAAGCCATTATTCAATCTTGATAAACTGGATTTCCATTCACAAGTTATTCTGTAAACATTCCTTAGAGAAGTGTTTCTACTCAAAGCAAAATAAACATCTGAAAGATGGCGACAATTTTAGATTTTCAAAATGATAACTGAAAAAATTAATTGATGCTATTTTTCTTGTGTTAATAAGATAATTAAATCTTTCTGAGTTAATTAATAATTTACAATAATTTAATTAAGATTTTTCATTTATATAAATAAATAACTAAATATATATATACCTCAAAAATACGCTTCAATTAAAACAAATAATTTTTTTATATTTCAATGTAAGGTATTTCGTTGAAAAAAAAGCAGAAAGAGATTTATTGATTTTTTAAAGGTTTAGAGAACACCAAATTTACAAAGATCTTAAAGACATGCATAAGGAAACCTTTTATTAAAAATTACAAATTTCATAATAATAAAAAATAAAATATTAATTAAAAAGAAAATTTATAATTGTAAAAACTTCAAAATTACTCTTTTAAAATACTGGAACTTCTTTCAATTAATTTTACTGAAATAACTGTGATGTCGGGCCTTTGCTAATTCAGCAATGTCAGGCCTAATATGGGATAAGGCTACCTTTATTTATTTGTTTATAGAAGTTAATCTTTTACATATTTTGAATTTTAAATAAATTAATATTAAGAAGCCGAGCTTACACAAATTTTATTTTGAAAACTTTAACAAAGTTTTTATCGCCATAGTGGATAAATTGTGGAGAGAAGGAGCTTTTTGACTTGTCAAAAATTCAAAATCCTTCAAGGGTTATTTCAGAGAATGATCCATTGACAAGATCACTTATTGTTCTTCATCTAAGAAAACTCACAATCGAATTCGCAACCAGTCATAATTTTCAAAATTAAAGAAAGGAGAGTACTTATAATATTTTCTGTTAATACTTCTGAATGTTCATAAATAATGTATTAGTTACATCCTTATTATATTTTGGCCATTATCTCACTACTACGTGTTGCGACTTAAGCCTGGTTTTGGTCAAATGAGTGTAATGAAGTGTAATTTTGTCTTCTGTATAAGATATAACTGCTATGAAGTCAATTTCACTATATCTAGTTGGAAATGCTTTTCACCCTCTTAAAATGGTCAATGATATTAAAAATAGTCCATTACACAATATGTTATATACTGGTAAATAACATCTATAAAAATATTCTACAGCTTACCCAATAATCATCTTAATTTATAGAATCAGATTAATCTTGTTTACCTTTACAATTTATATTTCCCATATATAAGTCAGTACGGTTATTGATAACATTCAGGAGTATGTATTAGATCTGTGATTCTCAAAAGCTTTTGAGGTACAACCCCTTTGTTCCAAAACCTTTCCCTTAAGTCCTAAAGTCTTAAATTACATTTACTAGTTTTTTATTATTAATCAAAAGTTTCACTACGTTCTTGCGAGTATTTCTCAAGGGAATATGCCTGTTCCTAAACCCCTCTTAATATGTCTTGAACCAGAAATCCGATTTTCATAAATCTTAATAATATTTCAAATATTCTGCCACCAACTATAATAACAAAATCTGTGAGAAATTCTTTTCATATTTAATTTTAATCAAGTTAATTCCATAGAAAAACAAATTAAAAATAAATCATCGTTTAAAACAAAAACCTCAAAATCAATAAAAATCATTTATTTTTGGATTTTTTTTGTTTAATTACTAATTTAAAAAGATCTAAATATTGGCGACGATGAGAACTAAAAATACTTATTAAAAATTTAATTCTAATAAAATAATATTTATAAATATTTCATAATGAATAATCAATGAATTTGAGATGAGTTTACTGAAAGATTAATCAGTAGTTTTTCATTTTCTGAAATAAGGGATTTTTTTCATTTATTAAAACTTGTAACTAATTTAGTAATAAATATTTTTTCCAATTTGAAAAAAATGTTTGTAAAACTTAATTAATTGAATTAATTTGATTAGTTAATAAATTTTGTTTTAATCATTGATTAAAAGTAAATAACGATTTTTTATAATTGTCTAAAAACAGTTTGTTAAATGAAACTATGATGCCAATCTTGATTTATTCTTCGTTTTTTCCTTATAATTTAAAGTTGTGTTAAAGATAATTATTATTGACAATAAAAACAAAATAAGAAAATAATAGACATATTGTATAAAGAGAAAACGAGAGATGGAATTATAATAAAAATTTCCCATTCACAATGGAAAAGCATTAATAATTATTAAATGTAGAATTTGATTTATATGTAAATAATATCCCTACCCTGTCGTCTACATCCTGTCCATATCTGACGAAAGATGATTTTACTTGTTCTCTGTTACTATTAGGAATCCACTGAAAGAAATTCGGTTGGCACTGGTAGTCCATTTCAAACTGTGGACTTTTCAATGGATCTGTAGAATTATTATTGTTGATTCGATTTGTAGGACTTCCTGAAATATAATACAAGATTTATTAAAATTATAATTATAATTATTATTATTAATATTATTATTATTATTATTATTATTATTATTATTATTATTATTATTATTATTATTATTATTATTATTATTATTATTATTATTATTATTATTATTATTATATTATTATTATATTATTATTATTATATTATTATTATTATTATTATTATTATTATTATTATTATTATTATTATTATTATTATTATTATTATTATTATTAACTAATCGGTTCCTGAAGAAAAATTTTATAAATTGGTTTGTATAAAATATTCCCTAAAGAAAATTTAGTCCTGATTGAAAATCATCGTGTTGTAAAATTGTAAAAAATAATATTTAGTTTGTTTCAATGAATCATTTGAAACATTATCCGTATTTGCGATAGCCGTTTATCTGAATTAATTCGACTGCATATAAATTTGAATAGTTTTATTTTATTTCTTTTTCGTTTTAATTTTTCCATCAGAACTGAGAAAGATAATCTGCTGAAAAAAATTTAAGTAATCCAAATGCTTTTATAGAATTAATTTTTTTTTGCAATATTTTCTAAGTTAGTGTTTCATTTTGTTCAATTCAACAAGAATTCGCTTTTTTTTTACTAATTTTCATAAAATAAATAACTATAAATGGAGAATTTCAGACGATAAAACAACTCATTTATTTCTATTGAAACTGAATCGTAGCACGCGCCATGAGAACAGAAATGTGGAAAAGCTTTTACTTTTCTATATTTGATTGGAATGTTTGGATTTTATAAATTGCTTATAATGAAGGTTATTTGGGAGCTTGGTCCGGAAGAATTACCTTTTATTTCACAGGGTTTTATTAACTCAAAGATGGAACTCGTTTTAATATTTCAATGGCAGCTGCAGGGAAACATTATATAAAATATAATCTAAAAACTTGAGGAAACAAAACCAAAAATTCCCGAATAACTATAAACCTCACTTTAACATAAATTTTGAGGTATGCGTTTGATATTCCTTGTGAGGATAATGATTTTGGGATTCATATTGTCGTAAATATGCCTGTTTATTATTAAGTAATAACTAAACATTTAGCCCAGGGGTGGGAACCTGCGGCCTCAAGGCCGTAAGCGGCCCCCCCGGAGCTTCATGTGCGGCCTCCGGAGCCTTATCGAAATAAATCTTAATTTATATAAAAAGCCTTGAATTTTGAGGATTTACAAATAAAAATTTTCCAGAATATTTCGAACAGCTGCATTTTTAAAATCTGGAGACTGATATAAACAAAAGATTTAAAATGAAATTAATTAATGTTAAAATACTTTTTGACTACGGCCCCATTTGGAGGCGACAAATTTCAATGAGGCCTATGGAAATAAAAAGGTTCCCCAACCCTGATTTATCCTTTTTTCACTAAGTAAGTATATATACCACTTGCGCTAGTATGAGAGGCCGTGCATCATAACGGCTATCTGTACCAAATATCGATATGATATCCATATCACATCGTGTAATCTTTGATAACTTTGCAATTCTGTCAACAAGTTATATATTGTACAGCACACGACTTATATAGGTTAAAATAACAATCAAAATCACTCCTAAGTTCATTTTGTGTTCATATTAATTAATTATTAGTGTCAGGTTGTGAATTTAAATCTAAATAATTGCCTTTTATATATTTTAAGACGATAAGAAGTGAATATTGATTTTACAAATGAAAATGACCCATTTATCCATTTAATTCGGAATTTTAAAGATTAAAACAACAAAATATGATAATACTCATCGGACTTTTTGCGACATAAAATTGTGCTCAGTGTTTATTCAATATTATTAAGCTAACAATTATTTTGACATGCACTTTGACCCGATGAATATTATTTTGAATTTCTTAATAATAATTAAAACAAAATGGTTTTTATTTACATTGAATAATATCGACTGATCTATTATTTCAGTATTTGGATATATTTTATAATAAATTTCAATGTTTTTTTTATAATTGAATTTTAGCGAATCCAATACAACAATGAAAAATTAGAATAAATCAATTGTAACAATTTTTCAAAATTCTCAAATAAAATTAAAACAAAAAAAAATTTTTTTTCAAACAATTAAAACCAATTTCTTTTTTGTCTAATTTCTTACCCAAGCTTCTCATTGAGCTTGAAATATGTCTGTGAAGATTGACCATTTGAAAAAGATGAATTTTTCCGAAAGAAAAATATTCTCCTTTGCTAGAATGTTTAAAAATTTCATTGATCAAAGTCAATTTTATATTTAGATTTTAGCCTACATCAATCAATTTGTTTGATAAATGCAGGAAAACATATTTTTGTTCTTTTTTATAGAAATAAATAAAATGCTGTTTTCAACAGATAAATTTGACTATCAGAAAATGAATAATTAATAAATAATATGTGAAACATCAATAGCAATTAAATTATTTTGTATTTTATCAATCATTTTTGTTCTAGTTTTTAATAATAATAATAATAATAGTAATAATAATAGTAATAACAATAATAATAATAATAATAATAATAATAATAATAATAATAATAATAATAATAATAATAATAATAATAATAATAATAATAATAATAATAATAATAATAATAATAATAATAATAATAATAATAATAATAATAATAATAATAATAATAATATAGTATTTATTAAAAAACTTGACTATGAATCAGTAAATATATCGATGTTTTAATTATATTCATGAATTTTCCGCAAAACATCACTTGAAAAAGGCAGTGCCAAAAATTCGTGAATATCAAAAAAACATCGATATATTTACTGAAAATAAATCAATGGTGAAAATTGATAAAAGTTCTTATAATATAAAAAATAACATAATAATAATATTAGTAATAATAATAATAATAATAATAATAATAATAATAATAATAATAATAATAATAATAATAATAATAATAATAATAATAATAATAATAATAATAATAATAATAACAATAACAATAAACAAGTAAATAATAAGATGTCGAGTAATGCATTCTTTTGAAACAATTTTTAAAGATCCACTAAATGGAAAATGGGGTAAATAGTGTTCTTTAAAAAATTTAAATAAATAGATAATAAATTAATTAATTTTAATAACTGAAAAGAAAATAATATTTATTTAAAATCTTTTTAATAAACAATGTAATAAAAAAGAAATCCATTGCTAAAATCTGATGCGTTGTAAATGTTAAAAAACTTTTTACTTCTTTAACGGAAAAGATTCTATTTGCCTTTCAATCGGAAATAAAACGGATCTGGAATGAGGAGACTTTATAAAAAGTAAATCATGACTTCAAAAACAAAAAGAAAATCGATTTATTTTAATTAAAATTATTTCTTTGTAAAATTAAAACAAGAAAATTAACACATTTAAACAAATTTAAAATATTACATTCATAAAATTCATAAAAGGTAAATAAAAGAACTTCTAATCAAAAACAAAAATCAAACAACCAAACAAATCAATTAATTAATTCAAAAACAAATTTTAATAATAAAAAACAAAATATTATCAAATCAGTACATCAGATCTATAATATTATAATAAGAAGGAAAAAGGAATTCACAATAATAATTATTGTTATTTTTTATTATTATATAAATATCTTAAAATCAATACTTTGGATTTGTTTAAAATTAATTAAAATTAAAATTTAGTTAATTAATTAGCTATTTTTAGTTGATAAATAATATTGTAAAAATTTAGCAAATAAGTTGATCTGAAAAAAAATTAAATTGGCAACAATTTAGTGTCGAAGTCATAAATAATATTTAACCGACAAAGCCAACTACTACAATAAAACCTTCCAAGTTGCAAATAATACGAATTTATTCAAGTAGTCTGACATGATTCAAATTCTATTAATGATCTGTCATATTTCGAGAATTGGGAGAGATGTAAAACATGGGGGTGAAAATTCCCATTATCCCACACCATTGGAACTCATTAGGATAATAAGACTAAATTCTACAGAGCAGTTGATAACATCATTTCCTTGCCTCATAATATTTATTCACACAATTTTACTTTAATTTCTTATCAAATACTATTTTCAATTTAATTTCAAAGCAAATAAACAAATAAATACGTTAGTCAATTAATTAATTAATATTAATAATAATATTAATGACTATATAATAAATTATTGTTTTGCTATGATTATATTTGACGTACATTTTACAATATATTTTGAAAGTTTTCTTATCATCAGGCAGGATAGAAAAAACTATAGATATTATAGATTTACTAAACGAATTACCAAGTTATTATTATTATTTAAAGGTCTTTATTTAATTTAAATAAACTATTAAAAAACTATTTTCAAAAAAAATCCTTTTTCAAATGATAATTAATTCACACACAAAATCATTTTAATTTTAACAATCAATTTACAAATTATTAAAAAACAAAATTATTTAATTTAATAAATTAATAAATAGTTAACACACATGACAACGATTTAATTATAAGAAAGCGCCAATCAAACATTCTTTTCGCGATATATTTCGATAGTTTTTTATGTCATCATCAGGTAGAATATAATAACTATATAAATTAAGGATTTTTAAACAAATTTATTAATTGTATTAATTATTAATTATATAAAATAATTTTTAATAAAATCATTTCATTATTTTAAAAATTATAATTCAAATAATATATATTTTAAATTTTAACATATTGAATTTAATTTAGTAATTTAATAACTATTTAATTTAACAACAACAATTCATAAATACAATATACAAAAATTATTTTAAAACATTTAAGTATTTACTGCATTTTGCACATTAATTTTCGGATTCAATGACTTTATCAATAACGCCTCACAAATTACACGTTCTCAATAATTATCGAAATTTTTTAATAAAATTTTAAAATCAGACATACCTATTTTAATAAATTAACCATTCAATACATATGCAAACGGCAATAGTTCACATGCACTATTTAAAAACATTCAAATATCAAATGTTCAAAATGCTGTGAACATTTGATGTTTGAATATTTTTAAATAGTGCATGTGAATTGTTGCCGTTTGCATATGTATTGACTGGTTAATTTATTAAAATAGGTATGTCTGATTTTAAAATTTTTAAAAATTTTCAAAAATGACACATGTTACACGTTCTTAGTAATTATTAAAAAATTTTAAATCAATAACAATTTTCTAATATCCATAATATCAATTATTTATCATATCTATAGTATTTTATATCCTACCTGATGAGGACAAGATAAATGCCGAAATATATATATATAACAACTTATTAAAGGGTTTTGCATTAATTAATAACTAATAAATAATTAACACTAGGAATAAGAAGAATAATTCTAGCAAATTTTATTTGTAAATTTTCTTTAATGTCAAAGTATATTTTAACAACTATTTACACAATCTTCAAGTATGATATGATACAAATGATGAAAACTTTGCAATCGTTGGGAAAATTGGATTTTTATTGTTATGATTGTAATAATTGAGAAAAATATGAGGAAAAGATTTCTCGAAGAACTGATTTCGAAAACTTTTATAAAGCCAGAATATTTGTATGGAAAGTATTATATTTATGTAATTACAACAATTTCGGCAAATAGCCTTTCACGCATTCAGCAGATATAATTTTACACAGTACAGTGAAATAAACCTTTAGTTACAAGAAAAGAGTATAATAATTTTTAACACTAGAGATATAATTGCATCTTTTGGTGATTAAAACATTACAATTTTAGATGTTAGTAATTACAGTTATATATATTTTAATAAATAAATAAATATTTAAATAAATAAAAATTATATATATATATATATAAATTTGACGATCATTTAACTGTTATATAAATATATATATATATATATATATATATATATATATATATATATATATATATATATATATATATATATATATATATATAATATATATATATATATATATATATATATTATATATATATATATATATATATATATATATATATATATATATATATATATATATATATATATATATATATATATATATATATATATAACAGTTAAATGATCGTCAAATTTATATTTTCAGTCATCATTAATTTTAAGAAGATTATTCATTATTTATGCTAACTGATACGAAATAAAATATATTTAATAATATTATATTTTTTAAATTACACCTATACTCATTGAAATAATAGTTTATAGGTCTTCCTTGCTCTCAAAGAATATCAAATCGTAAAAATATTATTGATATAGCAACCTCATTAATTTGTAATGGGTTTTATAACATTTTGCTTTATAATACGCTTATTTACGCTTATAATACTAAAATATATTCATCTGAGATTTGTTTTAATTAACAAGACTGATTTTTTTGATCGACAACAAACATAAAATATTGAATAATAATAATAATAATAATAATAATAATAATAATAATAATAATAATAATAATAATAATAATAATAATAATAATAATAATAATAATAATAATAATAATAATAATAATAATAATAATAATAATAATAATAATAATAATAATAATAATAATAAAATAAACAGTACAAGCTTTGTGATACCCAGTGCAAATCCCAATAGTAGACTAGTTTCGAGCTTTTGGCTCTCATCAGTACTATGCGGGAGACACGAAGATTTCTCTTCGCGCCAGGTAAGTATACAATATTGTTGATTCAACTCTATTGCATACTTTCCCCGGTACACTGGAAATCACATCGCTTGAAAAATAGCTTGGTCACAGAAAAAAATCTGTAAACTTGTAAACATGGCGTATGAAAAATCATAATCACCTCTGCGGACTAAAATATTAGTCGATACACAGAAACTGTTTACAAGTGCATCCGATTACCTTTAGCATTTTTGACTTTCAAAGTAATGGTGTAAAATATTTTTGTCGGATGTCTCACTTGAATAAAATAAACAGTACAAGCTTTGTGATACCCAGTGCAAATCCCAATAGTAGACTAGTTTCGAGCTTTTGGCTCTCATCAGTACTATGCGGGAGACACGAAGATTTCTCTTCGCGCCAGGTAAGTATACAATATTGTTGATTCAACTCTATTGCATACTTTCCCCGGTACACTGGAAATCACATCGCTTGAAAAATAGCTTGGTCACAGAAAAAAATAAATAATAATAATAATAATAATAATAATAATAATAATAATAATAATAATAATAATAATAATAATAATAATAATAATAATAATAATAATAATAATAATAATAATAATAATAATAATAATAATAATAATAATATTAAAATTCATTATTGAAAGCTTCTTACCTTTCTGATATTTGTTACTGCATACTCCTCTTTTACAGACACATAGGGCAATTATGACAATCATCATCACCATGGTTATGAAGACAGTGCCACCGACGATAAGTATTAAAGGAATGGGGCCTGAATGTCAAAAGGTAAATAAAGAAATAAATAAATAAATATTCATAGCCAATTCAATGGATATATTTATCAACAAGATAGATAAATATGCAAATTTTTATTTGCTCAATTATTCAAGATAAAACATTTTTGTAAATTTTTCTCATTCTTTTCTTGGTATTGTTAAAATCTTTAAATTGTCAATCAACTTTTAATAATTTTAACATATTTTTATTTGTGAGATATTTCATTTCACTCATAATTTTACTTAGGAAGATTCTTTTCTCTGTAAATTTTTGAATGTTGACAGAATTGTGACAAAAATGTTGTAAAAATAAAGTTTCAAATTGCATTGGACAATTAAATACGACTCAAAAAATGTAATTGTTACACTTTTGCAGTCAACCCTAATAAATTTTATTTGTTAATAAAACCTATTTTGCAATATAGTGAATAAATCGTAAAACCTTGAAAGATTATTTTTTCATCAAACACAACCATATAAATTGAAAAGTTATATATGTGTAATACGCCGTCAATAAAATAATTTATAAATTATATATTACGAGGGTTATCAGTAAATTGTGATTCCAAAAATAATTTATTATAGTATCGAATTTTTATTTTTTTCATATGATATTTTATTAATCATGCATTGATTTGTGATATGACGCACATACACAGACAGTGACATATTAGTATCTATATATATATATATATATGTGTGTGTGTGTGTGTGTGTATTAAAAATAGCTAACTAAGTATATCAAAATATGACACAGCGTAACAGTATTCTTCGGGCTAGGAATCGTACTAATAACTTTAAATGAAAATAAGGATATTCAAACAAATTAACAAATAATAATCGTTATCAAATTTTATCAAACTGGAAGATATTTTATTAAATTTTTTTTTACTAATAAGTCTCCAATTCCAGCTGGTCTGTGTTCAGAACTTGTGTATTAATTTTCATGTAATGGGTATATTGCCACATATATTGTAAACATAACGTAAACATTAATATATTAACACGTACTTTCGGTTACTTTCCTTTCAGGTTTTTTGTGGGGTATTTGCCTTACAATTTTAGTAATAGGGAAATAAAATAATTATCAAGAAAAGGAATTATTGTTTAAAATCTATTAGACATCAAAGCAATAAACTTAATTTTTAAGAAAGATTTTAAACAAAAACATGGTAGAACATTTACTCTACAAGACGAGTAGCATGCTCCCTCATAATATTTTTATGATGTCAGAATAATTTAAAATGAAATATATTTTTTCAAAAATTATTATTATTTTTTTCGTTACATATTTGCTAATAATCACAAAGGCATATTATAGAGAATTCTGTTAAAATATAACAAACATAAATGTTTTTTTATCGGTATAAATGTCGCAGATTTTACAACTTTTTACTTTACCGATTATGACCCCCCTCCACAATGGTTGTGTTTAAGCAAAGTTCATTTTCAATTCTTTTTACCACTAGATTGCTTTACGTAAAAGACTGCAATACTGCGTCAGTTGATAGAAGATATCTACATATGACTTGCAATTATTTCCTCTTTTCTGTCCAGTTAGGTTTGTCTTCCTATATTAATAAACTTAATTCGTATTTACTTTTTATGGCAATGTTTTTCATCTCGCTTTCATCCTTTTGCAATTAAATCCTTTGGAATTCCGGTGAGATTTGATCTCATCGTCCCAATGATATGATTATTTTGGCTTATTTGATACTTGTGTACTAATTATCGGTATACAATATATGACCGTTACCAAATATATTTGAGCACAATATCATAACTAGATTTGTCGGACTCGTTTTTTTGCAACTATTTCTTTTCAATAAAAAAACATTTGAAAAGCGATTGTATTCCCTAGAGTCGAATGTATTTTAAATATTTTTATGACATACTTATGTCGTTTTTGCTTCATATTTTGTTTAAAAATGATGAGACCTTGAAATGAAAATAAAGATCTTCATCTTCTTCGTTTCACTGCTGAATAAAATCATATTGCGACGTTGGAAAGACGAGGACTGGATATTATTTTACTTGATGTGTCTGCTGAAAGTCTTCAGAGGAACTTATTCTTGTAATTTTGCAACGTTTCATTTTAACTTATAAAAGTGGCACGTTATAGTCATAAGTGTCATAAGTAAGGAGTAAAAATATATAAAATATGCAAACTGAAATAAGTATATACATTCCGTATAATTTCCGTTTTATTTTACTTTAGAAATACAATGTAAAGGTGCAGTTTCGTATAAGAGATTGTCAAAGAAAATACCCTCCCACGACGAGTGGTGCGATTATATGTGTAAATAGCCGCTAAATATGTAAATAATCCGCATTCCGTATAACGAAATTCTTATTTAAACAAAACCTTTAGTAGTACTGATGATAATAAAGATTGTCTTTTGTAATTTTGGTATAAATAAATATTAATAATAATAATTAATCAGTAGAGATATAAAAAAAACATTAATATCTTTACTTATTCATAGTCAATTTTTTTTAATAAATACAATCTCAATTGAAACAAAATCAGATGTGAAAATTGAAAAAAGTTACTATTATATTATAACATTATTTTTAAAATATTCTTATAATATAATAAAATTTGGAATACATATCATGTTTAATGTTGCAGATAAAGTCAAAATTGAAATTATAGTTGGCAAATATTGTAATCATGATACCATGTATTTCGTATCTAATGAAAATTTGATTTTATATGTTGACAATTAACAAAAGTAATTAGGATTGATTTTATGTATATTAACCACTTGCGCTATATTGACGAACCAGGCACGTCTTGATGATTTTTTTCCGAACTGCAAGTGACGTGTATACCACAAAAGTAGACTATTGATTAATAAAATTTATTGTTGTTGTGAATAATTATTTATATTCGTGTAAATCTTTTATGTAAGACCCTACCCTCGCGCTAAGCACTGGTCAAACCTCTGAGCTCGCTGACGCGGTGAGGCGTCGATGTCTTACGATACTTTATATAGTAGAGCGCGGCTCAGGTACCGAAAATTAAATCATAGCGCAAGTGGTTAAATAAAGTTTCGCTCAATAGATGTTGATTTATTTAAATTTAAAAATTTAAGTAAATTAATTAAATTATCAATAACTTATCAATATTTATTTCAATATTATTATTACTTGTTTAATATAATAATAATAATAATAATAATAATAATAATAATAATAATAATAATAATAATAATAATAATAATAATAATAATAATAATAATAATGATAATAATAATATTATTATTTCTTACTTGTTTTAGATAACATCATAACCTTTGAAGCTGACCCCAACTCAGTAGTTACTGAGCAGTTATACTCACCAAAATCACTTGCTTGGATGTTATTGATGCTTAATATACTTATTGAATGATCGACATATTTTTCTGTGGAAATACTGTATCTGAAAAATCAGAAAATCTCATCAATAAATTTCATAAACGTAAAAAAAACATTTTTCAGTGTCAATGTCTCGACAGTACTCTTTCTCAGCGACGCAGTTGCTAAGTCTCAGATAAGTGGCATTGAAACCACTTGAGAAGTACAATGTAAAAAATGAATTAATTCTAACATAATATTATCATCGAAATCGATCTTGTTTTTGTTTAAATAAATCAAAATAAAATATTGAAAATTCATCGATTTTCACAGAGAACCACTCACTTAGTGTTTTCGTTGATCAAACGGCGACCCCGGTAGAGCCAGCTTATTTGGTTGTGATTTGCAATTGGAATGGAATCAATGATACATTTCGCTTGAACTGATCTCCCCAATGAGGCTCTGTGATCAGCATTCTCACGGATCATCGGTTTGACTAAAATGGAGAAACTTAAAATCATAATTAAATTATTAATTAAAGACTTACTTCGTTTTGCTAGGATTATTTTTTTTGATTTTAGATCAAAGTTCTCCACACCAGCCGTACAAATGTAAGTACCGAAATCGAGTTCTTGGATGTTCTTTTTGTATAAAACTGACCCATGACCAATGATGTCATTATTGGATTCTCTTTGCCAGTAAATATTGGCCATTGGATTACTGTCGGTATTGCATGTTAATGTTACGTCATCACTAATATTTGCCGGATAAAGAGGTGGAGAATCATCTTTGAACTGGGGTCCATCTATATAAATAACAACTTATTAAATTGAAAAAGATGAAATTATAAAATATAATAGTAATTCATGAAAATTCAGTGAAAGACCTTAAGGACAGATGTTTTAGGGTTTGTCAAGAAATCGCTTGGTAAAAGTCACTTCTGTATAGTATAATCGGTTTAAAATGTTTTGTTTTACTTTACCCGTAATTCGGTAAATATTTTATGGATTTTCTGAATATTTTTTTAATACTATTTTTTCAACAAAGGTTTGTTAACAAAAATAGAAGATTCTACAAGAAAACAAACATTTTCACATAAAAAACAGTTAAAAATGCCAAAAATTAACAACTTTATAATTGTTTGTTTTGCTTTCTATTTTTTCTCGGAATGGAATTATATTTTTTCTTTTAATATTCATTCATTAACAAAGTAAAAGATAAAAAGATAAAAACTAGTTGATATAATTATAAGAAATTGTTTCAATTTTCACTACTGATTTCTATTCAATTGGCATTGCATTTATTAACAAGTTTGACTATGAATCAGTAAAGATATCAAATAAAACATCGATATTTTTACTGATTCATAGACAAGCTTGTTAATTAATGCAATGTCAATTAAAAAGAAATCAGTGGTGAAAATTGAAAAAGCTTCTTATAATATGGATTTATAACCAACCACATGTAATGAAAACAATATGAAAACAATTATGACGTGTCAATACAACAAGTGCAGTGGTTATGGAATATAAATTGTTTCAACAGTAGTAGGGACATCAAGGCTTTCAGAACATAGGTTATTAATATTTAGTCTTTTAAAAAACCCGGTAAACCGTTTTTTCAAATTTCGGTAAAATTACTGTCACTACGCCTGAATACAGATAATAGAGTTGTAAATTATTGTTATATTAATTAATTGAATTGTAAATGTAAAAATCAACATATTTTGCACAATGGGAATCTTTCAAGTCGATGACTCTAACGTGCCTCCCTTAGAAGTTAAAATAAAACGCTATATAATCACAAGAAAAGGTGACATTTATCATATTTTCAGAAATGGATTAAAAAAATTTTATTTTGTGTAATTAAAACAAATTTTAATACTTTAAAATAATTAACAAACCATATTAAAATTTATTTAGGTTACATTAATTAAGTCAAATCATAGCAGGATTTTGTTTAAATATACAATTTCCACAGAAACTTCAAACTATTTACTAAAGGAAATTAGCCTCAAATTTCTATGGATATTTTGCATACACTATTGTTTATGAAATAAATTAAATAAATGAAAAGAATGCAAAGAAAAAATAAAAATAAAATTTTACATTTAACATTAAGCATTCTTTGATCATGACCTTCTTTCCCATTATTAGCAATGCATTTCACAACAGCTTTATTCATTGTTCGAGTAGCTTTGATCTTGTAGGAGCTTCGGTTATCATTCATTACCTCATTGTCATTGATATACCACCTGGGAAACAATCACTAATTTCAAAATGAAAAAGTTTTCTTAGTCAAAAAAAGACAACTAAAATATGAAAATTAAAATTTTTAATATATCAAACTCAATTATCAGAAATATTTAAACAAACAATTCTGTCTGGGAGCAATTTCCAGAAATTATTTCCTTTTTCCAAAAAAAAATCTCACGGAAAAATTGAATTTTTGAAATTTTATCATGAATAATCATTTTTAATACAAAGATTATCTAGACTTTTCTGGTTAAATGTGTTTAGGAAACTAAGTTAGGTATAAAAATATTTTATTATTTTTACAATTATTATTATTATTATTATTATTATTATTATTATTATTATTATTATTATTATTATTATTATTATTATTATTATTATTAATATTATTATTATTATTATTAATATTATTATTATTATTATTATTATTATTATTGCTATTAACTTTTTTTCAAATTTCACCACTGATTTATTTTCAATTGACATTTTATTTATTTATGAATCGGTAAAGATATCGATGTTTTTTGATATATTTATTGATTCATAGTCAAGCTTTTTAATAAATATAAGGTATTAGTGCTATTATTATTATTAATATTATTATTAATATTATTATTATTATTATTATTATTATTATTATTATTATTATTATTATTATTATTATTATTATTATTATTATTATTATTATTATTATTATTATAAAAAAATTTAAAAAACCTTTAGAAACGTCATATTTTAATATAAAGATGACAAAATGTGTTTTTTGAATTTAATATTATTTTAGATTTTTTATTTAATCTTTTTTTATAAGTTTCACTTCAAATAATCTCAAGTGACTCAAAAGCTTGAAAGAATTTTGGCTGAGTTTCAGTTTAGTAAAAGAACAAAATTTAATTAAAAATATTAATAATGAAAATAAGAATAATAAATTTTATTATTTACAAATATTTAAGCATTAACAGCAAATTCTTAGATTTACTTCCAGAGAAATTTATCTGGTCTCCCCAAAGCGGAACAGGAAATAGTAATCCAATCATTCTCTGTGAATTCATTTCCTAAATTCTGGGATACAATATCCATAGTCACTGTAGGTGCCACTGAATAAAGAAAATCATCAATAAATATTATTAAAATAAATAATTTTTCAAAAATTATTCACTAGAAAATTGGATATATATAATATTACAGCTCTATTTAGAATATATAAAATCGATAAAAAAAGTTCAAAACACATAAATCAACAATGGAAAGTTTTGTATATAATTTGAAAAAGGCAGTGTCGAAAATTCGTGAATATCAAAAAAAACATCGATATATTTACTGATTCATAGTCAAGAGTTTTAATAAATACTATGTCAATTGAAAATAAATCAGAGGTGAAAATTGAAAAAAGTTCTTATAATATATATACATATGGAAATACACCTCTATTTTGAAGATTAGAATCTTTAAAAAGTAAATAAAAAGTAAAAAATGTGTGACATGAAATATAAATGGACTTTTATCTTTTTTATTTAATTTTTTAAACTTAATTTTTTTAATAGTTTTTTTTCTTGTATCTTATTATTGCGTATAGGGGCTTATTTTATTTATTATTAAAAGCCTTTGTTTATAAATTTTTATAAAATGTTAACAAGTATTTAATAATTACTTTCACTTTTTCTAATTTTCTAATTTGTTATTATTTAATAATATTAAATATATTTTATTTTTATTTTCTTGTTCAATTTCTTGTTTCTATTTTAAAAATAATCCTAACCGAAATCTCAATATGATAACCATGAAAAATTTTTAAAAAAACATACAAAAATAAAACTTATATAATGAACCTATTTTTGATGTTGAAGTTAATATGTTGTCAAGTTAGGAAGGTGAGAAAATCATAATAATATAAAATCATAATAAAATTATAAAAAACATAATTATTATTGAATAAATAGTTAAACATACGTGGCAACGATTTAATTATAAGAAAGCGCCACTTGTTATTGAATTGTTAATGAAGAATGGTTTGTCAAAATCCTTTTAATTAATTATGGTAAAAAAGACTTTTGATAAATTTATTAAAAATCCTAATGTTTGAGAAATTTAAGGTGTGATTTTGTTGGTTTGTGTGAGTTTAAAGAGATAAATAAATTAAATAGTGTCAGATTAATTAATAAATTAATAAATTATCACAGGGCCGTAACTAGGAATTATTGCGCCCTGTGCGGTTCATATATTTGGCGCCCTTAAAACCCGAATTCAAATTAGCCTACTATAATAATTATAATATTCATGTTGAGATTGTTAACTATGTATTATTCTCCAGCTATTATAATAGGTAGTAATGCTCTTAAAATTCTGTTGCTAATTGAAAAAATGACAAGAGCCCATTTTGTGGACTAACATTTTTTAAAATACACACCTACGAAGGCACGCTAATGGACCAGTCCAATCAGCAATGTTAAAGATAGGCTAGTTAGTGTGTCGTTTTTTTCGTGCGTGCAATTTGATAATTTCTTTTAATTATATTTTGTTATTTTTTGGTAACATTAAAAAATTGTTACATTCCAATTTTGCGCCCCTTTCAGATGTGCGCCCTGTGCGATTGCACCGCTCGCACCACCCTTGTTACGGCCCTGAATTATCAATTTGAAAAAAATTATTATTATTAATCTAATAATTTGTTTTAATCAATGATATAAATCTAACTTTAGAAATATAAATAAATAAAATTACAGCTTTATTTAAAATCTATAAAATCGATAAAAAATGTTCAAAAACACATAAATTATCAATAACCATGTATTTCAATTTTTGCTTTCGCCTCTGGAAAATTGAATTTTTCATATCCTCTGTTGGTCGCAGAACATTTTATTGATTTCCCATTCAGAAGCTGATTAACTTTGGCTTTTAATGTGCTGAAGGAGTCTCGCCTTGAAAAAAAGAATGAAGTTCAATTAATGAAATATCGATTTTTGATTTTTCATAATTATCCCTATCAAAATTCGGTAAAAAACGTGAAGATTCAATAATAGATTAACAAGAGAGAAACATATTTTGAAAGAATATTTAAAATTTAAATTTGTTTAAATTATATGTAACAAAACTAAATAATAATATAAATAATAATATAATTAAAATTTATTAACTTTTTTATAAATTTTTTTTAAAAATTTATAATATTTTTTTTGCAAGTTTACAGATTTTCAATGTGATATTAAGTGTACCGGGTAAAGTATATAAATTATATAATTAATATAATTTTATATACTTACCTGACGTAAAGAGATATTTTGGCGTCTCTTGTATAGTACTGATAAGATCAAAAATCTCGAAACTAGTCTACTATTGGGACCTGCACTTGGTATCACAAACAAATATTGCGTTGTTTATTTTAAAAAAATGTCAGACATCGTACAAAAAATGTTATACTGTAATTTTGAAAATAATAATAATATTAATAATAATAATAATAATAATAATAATAATAATAATAATAATAATAATAATAATAATAATAATAATAATTATTATTATGATTATTACAGTAAAATTTGAATTAACCATCTTTAAACTTAAGAATATTCCTATTGTTAATTTTTAATTAACTTTTTCAAGTGTCATTTGACAATAAAACAAAGTTTTTATTATTTTTCTTTGTTTTAATTGATTATTATTCTTATTTCCTTTCACACGTTTTATTTATTAATTTCAAATAACTTTTTGGAAGTCTATTTCGATTTTTGAATATTTCTAGAAATGGAATAATTTTAAATGAAACTTTTCTACTATGAAATATTCAAATTTTTATTCATTCATTTAGAATGCTGATTAATTTCCTCTGATGCTTTGAAAGGACTCCCTGTCAGTTGATGACATTTTATTCAACTCCCATAGTTACAATGAGGGAGTGAATTCTAGAATATTTTTATCAAAAACAATTAATATAATTTATAAAAATAGAGGAAAGACTAAATTTGGGTGGAATTCGACGGAATATAATTTAATTTTACATTTTTTTCAAATCTAACGTTCTATTTAGTAATTTTAAAAAAAGAATATAACTTTTCATTTTTATAATACTAATAATAATAATAATAATAATAATAATAATAATTATTATTATTATTATTATTATTATTATTATTATTATTATTATTATTATTATTATTATTATTATTATTATTATTATTATTATTATTATTATTATTATTATTATTATTATTATTATTATTATTATTATTATTATTATTATTATTATTAGTGTAGCAGGTAAAGTATGCAATAGAGTAGAATCAGCAATATTGTATACTTACCTGGCGCGAAGAGAAATCTTCGCATCTCCTGCATAGTACTGATGAGAGCCAAAAGCTCGAAACTAGTCTACTATTGGAACTTGCACTGGGTATCACAAAACTTGTAATGTTTATATTATTATTATTATTATTATTATTATTATTATTATTATTATTATTATTATTATTATTATTATTATTATTATTATTATTATTATTATTATTATTATTAATACGAATGTGATTAATATTAGTTTTGTGTCAAACTCAACATGGAAAGATTGATTGAAATTAACTGCACAATTACAATTGAATCAATTTTGAATTGTAAATAAAATTGTTTGGTCACAGTAAAATGTAAATAAAACATTAATCAGATTTGTTGAAAGATAAATAAAATTCATGGGATCTGCTTTGGCCCTAAATCAGATTAAATGAATGTTAAAAATTGTCCGCAAATTCTATGAATTTTTGTTGATTGATGTTGTCTATAAAATCCATCGGATACTTTTTTATGGACGTCAGGCACAAATTTGTTACGGTGATGCAACATTTGCTGATGATATTACATAATTGTTTACAATAACATTTTTAGTAAAACAATTTCTCATCTTTAGTTCTAATAGAAAAGTCTCTGATAGTTAATGTATGTTTTTACAATTTTATATTGGAGGATATTAAAGGGGATTGTGTGTGTGGGGGGGGGGGGGTCCTACTTCTATTTATTGAAATTTGGTGAAAGAGCTCATATGTTACATACGATGTTATCTGTATGATCAAGATCCATCATAAAATTGTTTAAGTTTATACAAATAATGAATTATGAGGGTTCTTTAAATAATAATTTTTTTATGATTTAAATTTTTGTTTAAACATTTATACCAAATAAGAGGAAATAATATATTTTTTTCATTTTATTATTAATAATATTAAATATTATGAATTTTCTTAAACGGAAAACTTAATTATAATTGATTAAATAAAGATTATTAACTAACAATTTAGAATTATTTACGATTTTCTTCGAAATATTAGTAATAGTTCCACTTATAATTCCATTAAAATTCCCACTTAAATCCGGTTCGATAATTTCATTGTCAATCATCCACGTCAACCGAGCTCCTGGTCGGCCTCTTTCTGCCTGACACCTAAGTATCATTAAGTCTCCATTGTCTACGACAATCGGAGAATGTTCATTTCGCAATTTTTCAGGCCCCGTTCCTTGATTGGCTATTTGAATAATTTTCGGTGGGCCTGAAGCAACTAAAAAGAATTGAATTATAATAAGCTACTAAATCGTAATTTAATGATTTAAATTATTTACGATTATATTCACAGATTTATCAGGAGAAATAAAAAAAAATCTTGGTTTTACCTAAAACATGCAGTTGACCTCTTTGGCTCGTTATGGCATTGTTTTTGATGTTCATTTGACAGTAGTAATCTCCTTCATCATCCAAGTTTACATCTGTAATCTGCAGGTCATAATTTCCTGTTAAATACAGATTTAAAAATATAATAATAATATATTTTTTAATTATAATCAAATTGCAACTTATCTGATATTTAACAAATTTCATAAAGAATTGTTTAAGTAGATTATGTAAAAATAATAATTATTATTATTATTTAAATAACCAAAGAACGAAGGCAACGTTTTTATAATAGAAAATCGCCAACTAAATATATTAAAATATAACATTGCAATATATTTCAATCGTTTAACAGTCTTCTTCAGGCTTGGAATCGTATTAATAACAACTATATGAAAATAAGAATATTCAAACAAATCGACAACTAATAATCGTAATCAAACTGTATCAAACTAAAAGATATTTTAATAAAATATTAAAAAACATTTTTTAATAATATAAAAATTATTTTTATTTAAATATATTTAACAAAATATTTAACATTCTCATACAATTAATTTGTTTTTAATTTAATATAAAAAATAAATTTAATTTAAAAATGGTTTTCATTCAAAAAATTTAGTAAACAATAACATCATCCAAAATATTAAATATACAAGTCAAATTATTTAGATACATTCAAAATCCCTGCAGACTGGGCACTTTGAATATTAATTATAGGATTTAAAGATCTAATTAACAACGCCTCGCACGCTACTCGTTCCCAGTAATTACTCAAATTCTTCGACAAGATCTTTAAATCAGAAATAATTATTTTTTTAATGGTAAACTTCATAAGAAGATCACTAATGTGGATCAATCCATTCGGTCGGCAATGCTCAAAAACTCAAATGCAGAGATGACGGGCAGTCTTTCCAATGTATTACATCAAAATTATTACATGAAAATTAATACACGAGTTCTGAACACATACCAACTGCAGTTGGAGACTTATTAGTGAACATGCTACCAACCTTTGTAAAATGTTGAAATATTTCTTAATATAGTATTATCTACATGTTTAAGAATCTAATACTTGAATTCCTTTAAACCTTTAGAATAAGGTAATACCAACACATATTTTTGATCAGTGTGCTTAGATGTAACTTTTTATGTGTTTAAGAATCGTGAGTATGTAAGGTTTTTCTTGGATTATATGAATGATTTGCATATAAATATTAAATTTACGTGAGAAGAAGAAAAAATATATAAGATACTGTTTTTGGATCTGCTTATTCAACGAAAGGAAAAAGACTATTAGACTATTAGATTCAAAAAGCGACTGATACTGGTTTTTATACTACTTCTGAGAGCTTTTGTGATTTTAAATACAAACGAAATATGGTGACAGGATTAGTTTTTCGTGCATGTTCTTTATCATCCATATTTATTAATTCAGTAAAAAGTATTGATTATCTGGTTATGTTGCTTCTTAAAAATGGATATTCTAAATCTTGAACGCATGACAAAAGAGACCGCTGATAAATGAATGTTGAATACTCATGATGTTTGCATACGTTAATGATCCTATTTTTGATGTTGAAGTTAATATGTTGTCAAGTTAGGAAGGTGAAAAAAGCATAATAATATAAAATCATAATAAAATTATAAAAATCATAATTATTATTGAATAAATAGTTAAACATACGTGGCAACGATTTAATTATAAGAAAGCGCCACTTGTTATTGAATTGTTAATGAAGAATGGTTTTTCAAAATCCTTTTAATTAATTATGGTAAAAGAGACTTTTGATAAATTTATTAAAAATCCTAAGGATCCATATTTGTGAAAATCTGTGTGTGATTTTGTTGGTTTAAGTGAGTTTGATGAGTTAAATAAATTAAATGGTGTGGGTAAGAATGATGAGCCTAAATTTGTGTTAGTATTGCCGTACTCAGAATAACAAAGGGATTACAAGCAAACAGTTATGGAATTTAAACTAAAGGATTGTGTCAAATTCATACAAAGTACGCAATATGTTTATTAATGAGTCTAAAACTCCGGTTGGATTGTGTTCTGGTCTCGTTTATCAGTTTACATGTAGTGGGTGTAATGCCACATACATTGGAGAGACTTCCCGTCATCTCTGTGTTCTAGCTCGACAGCATTATAGACCGAAGGCATTGACCAATATTAGTAAGCACAATAATGGCTGTAATAGTAAAAACGGTATGTCTGATCAGTGAATACTTGTGTTTTAAATGTTTTAAAATAGTTTTTTGTATATTGTATGTATAATGTTGTTGTTAAATTAAATTTCAATATTTTAAAATTTTATATTTGATTGTAGAAATTTTAAAAAAAAATATATTATTTGAATTATAATTTTTATAATTATTAAAAGAGTGAAATATTTTTATTAAAAAAACTGTTATAATTAATAAAATTAATACAATTAATAAATTTATTCATAAATCTATAATTTCTATAGTTATTATACCCTACCTAATGATGACAGGAAAACGGTCGAAATATATTGTGAAACGAATGTTTAAGTGGTGATTTCTTATAACTATTATTATTATTATTATTATTATTATTATTATTATTATTATTATTATTATTATTATTATTATTATTATAACATAAACATACATATTTTATTAAATTTAATAATTATATACATTTATATCATTTTACACATAAATGTTCCAAGTATCGCCTTAAATACAGCTATATTAACACAATTACATCATTCTTTAATAATAACAATAATAATAATAATAATAATAATTATTATTATTATTATTATTATTATTATAAAACAATAAAGTGATAATTTAAGCCTTTTACTGCGAATAATGTATTTAACGAAAATATTTTTCGATATAAGATATTCTTTCATTAAATACATTAATTGCAGCAAAAGGCTTAAATTATCACTTTTTTGTTTTAAAAAATAAAAGAAATTATCACTTAATAATAATAATAATAATAATAATAATAATAATAATAATAATAATAATAATAATAATAATAATAATAATAATAATAATAATAATAATAATAATAATAATAATATAATAATAATAATAATAATAATAATAATAATAATAATAATAATAATAATAATAATAATAAACAATAATTATAATAAGGACATTTTGAAATATATGAAATATAGACACATCAAAGAATAAAAACATAAAATTCCAACGAAAAAAGAGAGGTAATGATATTAAGTTTCAGTTATTATTCTTCCAAATATTAAAAAGGCGATATTATCTGTCAATTGCATATGATTTTGCCATCTGCTCGGCCCACAACTGTTTTAATGTTCTCTCAATTTCGCAGGCAATATACTTACAACTTCATTGACTATGTTACCTATTTTCGGTACCGGTTTATTATCATTGACATGCCAATTTTCATCAGTTTATCTACTCCCAGGAATGAAGATTAAATAAACCAAGTTTGATATTTCTATTTTATATAATTAGCTTGAAAAATTCCCTACTTCATTTGTTATGAATTACTTTGCCTGGCTTCGTTGGTGTGTGTTAGTAGATTTGTTGTTGTTTTTGTTGTTGTTGATGTTGACGCTGTTGTTGTTGTTGTTTTTTTAATGCATCATTTTTCATTAATAAAAATTTTAGAGATGCGAAACCGTAGTGATATTGCGGTGCGATAAAGTCTCAATGTCAATGTCTTTAATTCACAATGAATATTTTTTAATTAATGCATGATAACACACGAAGTGGAATTGTTTTCTTGCAATTTTTGTTTGTATTAATTAAGACGCAAGAGCGATTTCTTTTATGTTGATTTTTTATTTGAATTTATTAATATTAGAATAAATAATTAATGAAAACTCTATAAAAATGAGTTTTATGAATATTATTTATTTTTTAATTAATGCTTTAAAGGTTCTTCACTTGTACTTTTGAAGGCAATTACTTTCAACTGTACTTCGCAATTTGCTTTATATCAAACATTTATTGAAAATAATATTAATAATAATGATATTAATTATTATTATTATTATTAATATTATTATTATTACTATTATTATTATTATTATTATTACTATTATTATTATTATTATTATTATTATTATTATTATTATTATTATTATTATTATTATTATTATTATTATTATTAATATTATTATTATTATTATTATTATTACTATTATTATTATTTTTGAATAAATAGTTAAATACACATGGCAATTATTTAATTATACGATAACGCCAATCATACATTCTTTTTACGATATATTTCGATAGTTTTCTTGTCATCATCAGGTGGAATATAATAACTATGTAAATTAATGATTTTAAACAAATTTATTAATTATATAAAAACTTTTTTTAATAAAAACATTTAATTATTTTTAAAAATTATAATTAAATTAATATATTATTTTTAAAATTTTAGCAATAATTAAATGTTTTTATTAAATAAAAAAGTTTTTATATAATTAATAAATTTGTTTAAAATCCTTAATTTACATAGTTATTATATCCCACCTGATGATGACAGGAAAACTGTCGAAATATATCGTGAAAAGAATGTTTGATTGGTGTTATCTTATAATTATTATTATTATTATTATTATTATTATTATTATTATTATTATTATTATTATTATTATTATTATTATTATTATTATTATTATTATTATTATTATTATTTATTTGAAATTTATTTATTCAGATAAACTTAAAAAGTGTATTAAGTAAAAAAGTATTTTGTTTGAGAAAAATTTAAACATAATCAACCCTTTTTTAAAAGATAATATATAATTATTGATAAGAAATATATAATCTCTCATTAACAAGAAAAATAATAATGTTTCATTTTTCCCATAAAAAATTAGTTTTGTTTTACTAAATTTAACAAACTAAAAACTCTATTTAATAAAACAAATTTATATTTCATTAAATTTATTTTATGAAAATATATAATATTTTTGTCTTGAAATATAGAGAACTATAATGTTTTTGTTGATAATAAATTTATTTAAATCTGAGAAGATTAAATACTCTTTAATGAATCAAATTCATTTTACAATTAATGCACTTCCTCATCGTCATTGATTTAGTTGAAAGTGAAAAATATAAATAAATAAATCTCCTTAAATTAATAAATAATTATTTATCCTTTTTTATTCTTATAAAATGTTTTAACATTATTTTAAAATTTATTACTAAATTTAAATATTCAAATTTATTATTATTTATTAAAGAGTGACTGACTCTATAAATTGGTAAGTCAGATTCTTTCTGCTATTTTTTTTAATATAATCATCTTAGCCAATACTTTAAAAATATTTTGTTATTATTATTATTATTATTATTATTATTATTATTATTATTATTATTATTATTATTATTATTATTATTATTATTATTATTATTATTATTATTATTATTATTATTATTATTATTATTATTATTATTATTATTATTATTATTATTATTATTATTATTATTATTATTATTATTATTAATATTATTATTAATATTATTATTACCTAATAAATTAATTACAGTAATCATCTTATATAAAAACATACAATTTCCTACCTGCTGAAAGATCGTTTGGCATATCATATCGAACCTTATTGCCAATCATTCCAAAAGATCTGATATCGGAACGAGTTTCTCCTAGTCCAAAGCCACTTTTAACCCAATAAACTTTCACATTTTTTATTGGTTGAACTCTGCACTGAATTGTCACAGTACTGTTCAAAGTGACTCTTTGATTTTCAGGATGAACATTTATGTAATTTTCATTGCCCAAAATAAATTTCAAACTAATAATGAATATGAAAGGTTTCAATAGCATTTCTGAATGAAATAAATAACATTTATTATTATTATTATTATTATTATTATTATTATTATTATTATTATTATTATTATTATTATTATATTATTATTATTAATTTTTATTAATTTAATAATTTCTAATATTTAATTGAAATTAAAAAATTCTTCAGTTCGTTGACAATAAATAAAATCTATCGTAAATGTTAACTATAAAATGACGAGAAAATATTTTATTTTGTTTTACTACTTGCGTTTGGGGGAAAAATCAAATTTAATTCATTTAAAAAATCTTCACAGTTAAACAAATAAAATAAAGTCGATTTAAATTTCTTGATTAAAAGTCTTTACATATTAGCAGTCAAAGGGAATAAATAGGTTAGGAAATAGGCAAGATTGCATGACATTGTAGATGAATATGTCAAAATGAGGAAATTAAACTCAGCATTTCTCATTATCTCCCAATCAATCAAAACAAATACTTGTATTTCTACATTACACAATTGATTTGGTAATAAAATTCAATATCTCACCTCATTAAATCAATAGCCGATTATTTGAACGATTAAAACAATAATAAATATCAATATTTTTAAAAATTGTTTTAATAACCGAATTTGTATAATAAATAATCCATTGATAATTTAAACAAATAATAATTGTAAAATATTATCACTATAAGCCGATAAAATTTTAATGTATTAATAATGGAAATTATTCATAAGAAAATATATATATATATATAGGATTCATCCACCGTGAAATTGATTCGGAACGTTGATTCGAATCTCGTTTCCAAAAATTTCAAGATTACAATTTTATCCTTCAAATTTATGCTTTTTATTATTAAAATAAAAAACAAGTTCAAACAAAAATTTTTTCAATTTTTTTTTATTAAAGTTCCTTTTTCAAGTATCAATTTTCTAAGTTAAATTGAAAATAATCAATAAAATTTAAGTTTTCGAATCATTTAAAACAAAAAAAATTTTTAAAAATACATATATATTTTTGTTTTCAACTGGGAAAATGGATAATAATATTTTTAGTTTTTTTTTGGTGTTTGAATTAATTTCAACTCCACTACACCAAGTTAGCGTATCAATGAGCAAGGATTATCCGCGATTTTATCATTGAAAAATTGAATAATTAAAACAACTTTTATAGATGAATTCAGTTCTGTTGATATTTTTTTTATTTAGTTGTGTTGTCGAAATATTTAATTAAAATATGCATTAGGGCCTTGCTAGGATTTTGTTTTAATTAAACGAAGATTTTGTTCATTGAAAACAATATGCCTTTTCTTCTTTTTAGACGATTAACTATTTGAGATTCTTTGATATGAAATGGAGTTCTGTTAACGACGCAAAACACTAGAAACATTTTATGAATTTTGATAACTTTATTAATAAATATTAAATTAACAGCTCAATAAATTATTTTTTGTTTCTCTCAGATAGGTCTCTCTAAACATGGGGTTCCCATTTTAATAAATACCATCTTTATACAAATCTTTCCTATTTACTTAAATATTTTGCATTAATCTTTAATAATTTAAAATTAAAATCTTAATTTTATGATATTGGTAACTAATAATGTTTAGATTTATACGTTTATATATATTTAATGAAACTTAAAGATTTCCTACATAAAATTCGTCTATCTATATCCAGCAGAATTTAAGTGGTCAAATTACACACACAAACAACAACAGCGACGCACGCACACAAATACATTGCAACCTATAAGTGCTCAACGGTACACTACCCAATATATTCGCACTCACGCACACGCACACGCACACGCACACACACACACTTATTAATGACATACAGTTAAAATTACGAGACAAATGACAAATACATTCGGTTATGATTAACATTCTTCGAAATGAAAAAAATCATTACCGTACACCTTTTGGGTGGAGTTCTTGTGACAACAGGCAAATTTATTTTCTGTTTTATAGTATAAATGAATTGGTGAATTGAAAACGTATATATTGACATAAAACTGATGAATTTTTATAATTTTATCCTTCTAACTTATTAAGAGGGTCTAATATTAAAAAATGTTCAGTAATTATGTGTGAAAAAAGGTTATTTAACATTAACCTCAAGATTAAAAAAATTCGTTTAAAGATTTTTACAACACAATTTTAGAAGTTAACATTTTAAATTTATAACAAAAATGAGACATTTATATCTTCAATTAAAGGTAAAGAACAAAATCAAAAAAAACGATTTACTGAACGAAAGGTGAATGTATAACAAAGGTTATTCGTATGTTTTATTTGCCAATTTATTTTTATTGTATTTATTACAAAGCTTGACTATGAATCAGTAAAGATATCGATGTTTTTTTGATATTCACGAATTTTCGGCACCTGCCTTTTTCAAGTGATTTCAAATTTATTTTTGTATAAATTACATTCTGAACCTTATGAGATCTTATTATCCTCATAAAAGTAGTAAATATTAAAATTAGATTGTAATTTTGTATATTTTATGTAATTATGAAAAATAAAATTTTACAAAAATAAATAAATTTGCGTATTTTTAATAGAGATAAAATATCCTTATTTAGATGTAAAAAAATTATATAGTTTTGGTTAATTATTTTTTATAGATTTTAATATCTCATATATTATTCAAACAAATTTCCAATAGGAATTTCTTTCAACATAAATCAATTCAACAAACAGCATCATTTATGAAATTGTTAATAATAAAATTATTTTAATTAATTATATTATTACACATTTTATTTTCAGGATCTGAAGTATTCCTCCTTTTGCTCCTAAGATTTTCAAATTCAAACTAAAAATAAGAAAAAGGCAAAAGCAAAGAAATGGTTAATTGTTTTACAGATCTTTAAATTAGCTAATGTAAATAATAATTAGCATATTAATTATCCTTGTCTGGTAAAAATACCATGGCAGATTTACAGTACAGACAAAAGACTATATAAAAATCGTGCATTAAAGGAGACCACTCACATTATTTGTAAATTATTTCCCATCCAAAATCCCCAAATTTCCCATTACCACCCCCCCTAATGGTAAAGGTGGCACAAATCAAACTTTATTGAACTTGGTCTTCCTAATTCTAAAGATGAATTTAACGAGTTATTTTAATTTTTGGAAAATTAAATATAAATATATAATAATAAAATTAATATATAATTAAATATATAATAGCTAACCCATTCAGAATGTTTATTATTTTATTCGTAAATTAATAAAATTAAAAGATGTCAAAAAAATAATTAAATAAATATTTTGTTAAATATTTTTAATAATTTTGAATAATTTTATTTTCGTTTAAATCAATTTTTTTCTTTTATCTTTATAAAAGCAAGAATTTGTTTTTCAATGAGAAATTAATTAATTTAGGAAATTTAGGAAATTCTTTTTATTATTTACATATTTTATAATAAAAATTTAATAAATAATTAGTCATTTGGAAATACTTTAATGTAATACCAACACAGATAAATATTCTAAATTTATCTTAATATTATCTAAATAATAATTATAATTATTTGACAAACAAATGGGATTGTATAAATAATTACTTAGGGAAATAAACAACATACACGTAAAATTGGCACACTTGCAAATGATTAAAAATTAATAAATACATAGTTAAGTACTAATTAAAATACTTACCAGAAATTAAATAATTATTAATGAACTTTTTAAATAATTAATTTGACTTCGTTATAATATTGAAAATTTTTAAAAATTATAAAAATGCAACATCTAATCAAATGGGAATCAAATTAGAGAAAACAAATATTATTTCAGTAATTTTTGTTTATTTTTCGTCCAGAAAAATAAATTCTGTAATTTACTAGTAAATATATTAAAATTTTGATAAAAATTAAATTATGGAGATTTTATTTTGTGGAATTGTAGTAAATTTATTATTAATATCCATGAGTAAATTAATAAATAAAATACTAAATTTCTTTTTAAATTGAACTATTTAGGAGGGAAAACATTTACAATATTAATTTCTATTAAGACTTTTTAAATATTTTATTTTTAAATTTAAAAAATTTAGAAAATAATCTAAATTTTAAAATTAGTTTTTAAATAGTATTAAAAAGTGATTGAATAAAATAGAATTTTAAATTTATTAAATTTATTTATTATTTATTATTCGGAAAACCCATTAATTATTGATATTAAAATAAGATATTTAATTTAATTATGTGAACTTTAGGGGGAGGGGACATTTTATTATATTTTTAAAAATTTGAACGGAATTATATATGAAAATTAAGAGATTTTTAAAAGAAATGTAGATTTACCGTATTTTCCTGGTAATAAATCGCACCATGGTATTAGTCGCACCTGCATAAATTACTTTTTTTCCGAAAAAATTATCATATGAGTCACACACAATCGTTTAAAATATATACAAAAATAATTATTTCGCTGGTTAAAAAAATTTCTATGTTGGCTAAGGGTTAAGGACTTTTAGGAAACTTGGTTTAATGATAAAATTAATTTTCTATGCAACACAAATTTTCGGCTTGTTTTAAAACAAGGTAAAAATTAAAACAATCAAAATTATCAAAATTAGTTCATTATCTTATTCAAAAGAGAGTAAATGAAATTTAAACGAGTTTATTAATTAATTACTTTAATTATCCATGAATTTGTCTATTAAAATTCTTGCTGTTAGTGCACAAAAATGTACTTTTTTTCTTTGGAAATCATTAATTTTGTTGAAAGGGAATTTTATAAATATTAAATTAATTTTTTTGGAATAGTTCATAGGGGCAGAAAGTGCAGTTGCACATAACTTTATTTGGATACAGTTTTATTCAATTTACGAACATAGAACAATATTTCGCAATTTATTTTTATTTTACAATAGGATTTTTTTACATATAATGATTATACAAAAATAAGTTTGTTGTGAACAATGAACTGTTGAATTAAAACAATATAACTATAGAATGCACATTTGCACTTCATGGATTGAAAGTGTTTTTTATACAACTTTATCTAATAATTATAAATTTTGTAATTTTTTATGAATATTTTGATAAAAAAAATTTGATTTTAATTTTTTTTTAATTTAAATTTTTTTTAATTAATTTTATATTATGTAAATGGTGCCATTTGCAAAGAAAAAGAGCTAAATATCTGGCCGTAGTCAATACAAAAATGATTCTAGAGATAATTACCGAATAAATGTCATTTCTGGATTAATAGTTTACACGATAAACTTTACAAAATTTTCAGTTTCATTATTTGTTTCAATTAATGAATAAATATTGCCGACTTTTTTATTGGAATTAAAATCGCCTAAACAAATTATGAATAATCTTTTCACTTTTTGTCAAAGTTTTATTAATTGATGTAAATTTGAAATTTAAATGAAGATTTTTTTGGGAACTAAATTATTCACAATTGTATTTCTCATTCCTGTCTTCCTTTATTAGTTTGTTTTAATTTATTTTTAAAATAATATTTACAATATTTACAACGGTTGGTTTTTGTTTTATTAATTTTTTTTTTGCTTTTTCCTATTTCTTTGTTTTTGTCATTTTCTATTTCTACTATTTAAAAATGAAAATTGTTTTATTAATTATTTTCTAGTGTTCACCTTTAATAGATGAAATCTGATTAACTTCTTTGTATTTTCTTTTTTTCTGTTAACAATGTACATTTTTATAAAGCCTTCGACTTGAGGTCCTTAATTTCATTTATATTTGCTATCCTTCATTTTCCTCAATCATGAAATTGTTAATCCGTGGTTTCACCTCTGACCTCTGATTATCCTTTTACTATTTAATAATGACTATTTACTTTTCCAGGAAGAAGAATACAAAATAAATTCTGAGTTCATAAATTAATCAGATTTCAAGATGTTTGTAACTATCAAATGTATTTTAGTTTTGAAAATAAAAAAAGATCAGATAATTATATATTTAAAAAATAGTGTTTTGTTTTGATAAACTTTTCAAAAATCCCAAAAATTAACCTAAATTTTCTGTGACAATTTATTCATCTCAATTAAAAAGATTATTTTTCATTAATTATGGGGGGAAAATTTTTTAAATTTTAAAAATTAAAAAAAAACATTTTAAATTATTTAATTTTGAAATTGAAAAATAATTAAAATTTTTATTACATAAAAAGCAGTTGTTTTTCTTTTTTTATTATTTCTGACTATAAAGATAATTAAAAGTTTTTATCAAATTGAAAAGGTTCATTTATTAAATATTTAATATTTAACTATTTTTGTCATATCCGGTCAGGTAGTTGATTTCATAAAACAAACTAGTTAATTTATTAATTTATTGTGTTGTCCAGAAAGTCCAGAAAACGATATAAAGACTGTTGTTTATTTTGTGTAAAATTTTTAAGGGGATTGATTGAATTATTTTTGAATGGATTGATTCTAAAAATAGAAAATTAAAGTGAATATTCGCATGTAGAAAGATAAGTTCAGTTTATGGCACAGAAGCAATAACAGAATGCACTTGTTAGAATTGGTTAACAAAGTTTTATTCCGGAAATTTCTCGATTCATGATGCACAGCGCTCTGGTAGATCTACTCAAATTGATGAGAACTCATTTATCAAAAATAGTGGTTGATAATCATTTGATAAGTCTGAGATACTGAGATATTTGGGTTCCATATTATCTAACATAACGATTTGCTCATGTGTATAGTGCTAGCAACTATCAAATTTAACTGATTCCTTGTTACAAAAGCGTCCAGAATTTATATATCGTACTTTTTTGGTCATTCGACAAATACTACTGTAACTAAGCTGGCATGTGCTGCATTAATCAAGCAATGGATTAAATAAATGTCCAAAAAAATCACTATCTAAACGTTCTATAGAGTTCCATTTTTCTTAACTTTTCGGACATTAATTCCTTTATTTACACCTCAGAAAATACCAAATGTGTGATTAATAAAGATTTGGAACCGATAATGATTATATTTGGTTCTTTATCTTGCAAAATCTGAGATAAATGACCATTTGTTTTACGAAGCACCTGATAATTTTTTCAAAGAATTTATGTAAAAATGACCGCCCTGGATTAATTTATGCTATTAAAAATTAAATTCCAATTAAATTATTGTTTAAATCAGTGTTTCTCAGCCATTCTAGACATTTAACATTCTATGGCATCCAAAATCTTGTTTTATATCAACATTTTAGATTTTATTTTATTACTGTGTCACTGGAAAAGTGAGCAGAGACTGCTGAATGTCACATAACTAAGTATTGATTTAAGTAGTTATAATACATACCTAGAAAAATATAACCGAATTCAGATAGAAAGTAATTACATATTATTGAATCTAGATTTTTCTATTATCATTAACTTCGTTCTCATTTGTAAAAAAAATATATAATTATTTAAATATAATTTATTATATCAATTTAATTTTTTTAACATAATATATTTATGAATTTATATTTAATTATTTTCATTGTATTTTATTTTGACCTTTCTACATAACTACTTTTTAATTTATATAATTTACTACAAGACCCATTAAATAAATTTATTCGTTGAAATTATTTAAATTCGAAATCTTTTGACTAATCTGACATTCACAGATAGAATTTAGTCTGAGTTAACAATAAAATTCAGATTTAATATATTAAAAATGTTAAAGTTAAAGTAAAAAATATAATAAATTTTTTTTAATAAATCGATATTTTTCAGGGAAAAACCTAGATATTATTAATGAGGAAACAGGAAATTTTGTTTACTTAACAATAAATTTTGAAAAATAATATATCATTTCTTTCTAAAATTTTTCTAAATTTTAATTTATTAAAATAATTCATTCGATTTGAGCATTTGTAGAAAACCCGTAAATTTTACTTTTTATCTTTATCTTTTTGAGAGACTCTTAATAAAAGTGAAATTGTAAACAAACCTTGCGGTTTCACATGAATCGATTAGTAAACAGAATTTGTTTATTTAGAAATCACTTTGAATATTATTAAACAAAATTGATAAATCAATAAAATTCTGAAGGATAATCACAAATTTTCAACATAGCCTTTATCAAATATTAAATATTTTACTTAATACTGTAACATAATGTTTGAATTTTTTTTAATTTTTGTCTATTTTTTTAATTGTTTTTTATTTACATTTATTGGTAAATATTCACTCAAGGTCAGCCTGGAATAACATTGTGGGCTATAATAGGAAAAAGCTTTTAAATATTTACTTAAAATTTTAATCTCAACAAAATCTTTAATTTCTGGAAAATATTTATAATTATTAGTATTGCGTAATCAATAATTGCAGATTTAGTCAATTATTTTAATTTATTATTATTCGATCAATTTTATTATTATTAAATTATTATTTTACACTCTAATTAGTTACAATATATAAAATGATTTTTGGTAGTATTTTGAATTTAAATAATATTTATTAAAAAATAAACCTAATTGAAATAAATTTAAAATAAATAAAATTCATTAAAAAATTTATAAAATTTATAAAATTCTAATTTTTAAAAATTGTTGAAAGTTATTTGGCTTCTGTTTTCTAACAATTTCATCAGGTTTTTTAAAAGCGGAAAATTATTACAAATGAAAGTAGAAAACTAAATAATCAACAGTTGTTTTTTTTTTTTGAAATTTTTCTCATTTCAAAATATTTTTAGTTGACTTGCATGTAAAACTTTAGACAACCTATGAAATCTAGAATTAATTGAGAACTTAATATTTTTATTAATAATGACATGTAGAAACTGATAAGAATAATTTCCTGACAGTTAGGAACATTCAGTGAATTCTCCTGATTACATCTATAACTTTAATTTCATTGCATGTGCAAAAAATAATAATAATAATAATAATAATAATAATAATAATAATAATAATAATAATAATAATAATAATAATAATAATAGTAATAATAATAATAATAATAATAATAATAATAATAATAATAATAATAATAATAATAATAATAATAATAATAATAATTTTTAATTTATGAATATTATAATTTATTTTTTAATTTATTAATAATAAAATTTATTTTTAAATGAAACATTATAATTCATTAAATAAATATTATAATTAAAATGGAAATTATATTTAATTTTATTATAGTAAAAGATTGTATTTTACTCTTTATAACTTTTTGGGATTTTAAAGGATAACAAATTGTTTATTTTTGTAATTACATAGCTGAATAAATTTTGTTATAAATTTCTATTGCTTAAATGGAAAAATGAAAACCGTTTAAAAGATTTATTGAAAAATTTTAAATATTATATTATTTTTACAAATAAAATTAGGAGGTTAATAATTAAAAAATTAAAAATTTTTAATGACCATTTCGATTTTTTCTTTCCATGCTTGTTGAAAAAGATTATTTTTACTTAATCGACAAATATTAAAAAAAGAAATTAGATTCCATTATTTTGGGTTTTAATGAAATATTATTTTAGAAATAATTTGATGCATATCTATAAGAGATCTTTTGTTAATGGATTAAATTTTATTCTACCCTTTCTAACGTGATTAAAAAAATATTCTAATTTCATTTGAAAAAATAAATTAAAATAAAACTAATGAAAAATTTTTAATTTAAAAATAAAATTAAAAAATATTCAATTTATGAATTAAAATCTATTTAAAAAAAACTAACCTTGATTTTTTTTTCAATAAATGATAGAATTGATATATACTCCGATATTTCGAAAATAATAGTAATAATAATAATAATAATAATAAAAATCTAATCTGAAAAAAAAAACGATTATTAGTTTTTCTTTTCTGAAAGTTTTCTTTTTTCCAATCAAAATTGAAAATATATTTCACCGAAAAAATTCTCCGAAGGTTCTTGAGGAAGATCAAATTAAATAATAAATTTTCACAACAACAAAAAAAACGGCTAATTCTGTTTTGAAAATAGCGCAGCACCGGTTTTTGAAAGTTGAGATAGCATGCAGCTTCTAGCACACCGAATGGAAAAACGGCATCAGCAAATGCATCATGAGAGATGATTCAAAAACCAGCCAATTAAATTCTAGAACACTTCTAAGATTGATTTCAAATTTCACAAACACTTTTATTTTTATATGCCAATTTTCGTTGGAAAATAAATAAATAATAGGATTTTTGTCGAAAAACGTAATTAATTTACGAATTTTTAATTAAGTGTGCATTGTCAACATAATCATAGAAATGTCTGCAAGTGCCAGTTAAGTCCTCTGTGTGTGCGTGCAATCGTGCATGCGTGATTTGATCGTTGAGTGTGCGTGTGTGTGCATACTTATTAGAATGATGCCATTAATTCCCATAATGTGAGCATCGTAGATATTAGTAGTTATAAACAATTTTCGATTGCATCACAATGGATAAAGTAATGGGAGGGGAGTATAAGGGGGGCCGGTGCAATTTATTTAATAATATTTATATATATTTAAATATATTAATTCGTATTTAATCTTTGTTTTTAATCATACAATTATTTATTTGTCTGAAAATTGTTTTTGTTATTTCCAGTGAGAATTAAACAGAAATGGAAGTTATGAAAGGGGGAAAAAATTTTAATCCCAAAAAATGCATTCGACAAAATTTCTGAATCAAAATCTCCTGGTAATATAAACCTCTTAAGTTGTTTATATAAACTCATTAGGGGCATATTAACACCATTTGTTGTTTATATTCCCAATTCGTATACTGAATGGTGTTGTTTTTTTTCGTAAATTGGGAAAAATTAACGTCTTTTTCATTTATAGGCGAACTGGTAAAATTACATGGAAAAACGATAATTAATCTTGTTGTAAGCTGCCCAGAATACGGGCTGTTAATGACAGATCTGCTTAGGAGATTTCGTACGCGCACACTATTCAATGGAGGGTGAGTGATATTGCATGGTTATCCTATGTTGCACATATACATTTCTATTTCTTTTTTTCGACGAAAAAAATGGATAACTTTGCCCAGTGAATCATGATAAATTATTCTTTCGCCTTTAACTTAGTATTAAATTGAAAATTTGTAAGACATTATTAATTATTATTTAATTGTTAAAAATTTATAATAATATTAATTATAATTATAATAATAATAATAATAATAATAATAATAATAATAATAATAATAATAATAATAATAATAATAATAATAATAATAATAATAATAATAATAATAATAATAATAATAATAATAATAATAATAATAATAATAATAATAATAATAATAATAATAATAATAATATAATAATAATAATAATAATAATAATAATAATAATAATAATAATAATAATAATAATAATAATAATAATAATAATAAGAAAATAAGAAAAAATAAGAAAAATATTTAGTAATTCCTTTTGAAATCATTTTTAATTGTTTTCAATTGTTTTTGTGATAAATATTGTAATTATTCAAGGGGAAGCTGAAAAGTCCGGAAAGTAAAGAAATCAAGATAGAAAAAAATGAAAAAATTGAAATGAGACATTGGCAGAGGATTACCTAAATAAAGTTGTCGGTGAAATTAATTTTTTTTCAAGAGACAAATTCAAATTCTACTGAAACAATTGAGGATCAGAAAGTTTGTTGGTTATGAAAACAATATCCTTGAATCGAGGAAAGATTGCTTTGAACCTCTACATTTATAATTCTAAGCCAAAATATAAAAGTAGCCAAAAGGGTGCTTGTATTTATTTATTTTTTGGAATTTCCGTCTTATGATTAAGATTGACACAAAACGATGATGTAAAATTGATATGGTCAAAGGTTTTCTGATATTCAACATATTATTAGGAAATTAATGAATGTCACTAAAATGTTTAATTTTTTATTATTAATTTGTAAAACTAATAAATAATATTTTCTATTTTTGGTTATTTTTTTATATATACATCAAGGTTCGGATGACGTACACTTAGGAGATTGCATTTGAACTTTACAAAGAATAAACAGTCAACTGAAGGGGTCCAAATTTTGAAATTCGGAGAAGGAGGTATACTGAATAACTGAAAGTGGAAAATCTCACATTATCTGATATTTTAAGGGATTTTTCAAATTTTTCCCTAGTAATAATTTTATAAAAAATTAAGAAAGAATAGTTGATAATGTTTAAGGAATATTAGTTTGTAATTTTTTCAAAATTGGTAATTTATCATGAAATCCTCTCTTTTTTATGTTTTCTTTTTCTTTTCGTTTTGAATATTCAAGATACCTAATCAAAATTTGCGATTCATAACTGCTATTAGAAAATGTGGACCTTGCAGAGAGCTAAAATGTAGGAAAAGTTTATTTGGAAAAAGAAATAAGGATTTTATTACATATTTGCAACTTGCATGATCATGATCAGACGTTGTTTGAAATTTTTTGTCGAATTTTAATTCATTTGAAATATTGAAATTATTTTCCAGAATTATCAATCGATTCCTATGACTGGATACAAAATACCTTTATTGAATATCCACAAAATAAAATTAATTTAAATCATACTAAAGAAGAAAAATTAATAGAAATCCGTAATGACCGCTACATTGAGGCTAAAGCATTCAACATTTCAAAACTGTCAAATTAAACTTTGATGTATGACTTTTGATAAGTGACTATTTACCTTCACTTTTATTTCTGTCCTACATAGGGATTTTGGATTAGGCTGTTCTGTGCCGAAAGGGTTATGGCATCGGAAAGCTAAAAGAGCTGAAGGAATATATCAATGCAAACGAAAGTAAGAAAAAGAAACAAAAAATAATTTGTAAAAAATAAATATTAGAGCTTGACCAATAAATCGATAACAATGACGATCGGGCCGATTATTAGGACAATAGAAACAATCCGCAATCTGCGGCCGTTTGGGAGCCGGTTGTTCAAGATAAGGAATATAGAATACTCACCGAATTCGCCATTACTCTGACTCGACAACAAAATATAAATGTTGGGTTTTAAGTTAATTTAGGTCGGTTACCTCTGACTCTTCGTGTCCTTTAAATCAAAACAATAAACGACCCAACGTATATTGAAATCAAAATATATTTTCTCTCAATAATACACAATCAATAATAAATAGTCGAACAGTTCGAGTTTGACCGATTCTCCGCTCGGTGTTGATAAAGATAATATTCACCTTTTATTTCCTTAGGTTCTCTTGACCAACGTTTCCCGTTTCTCTTTGATTTGATCCTTTCTCACGGAGAAAGAACGTAGAATTGCACAAACTTTCTAGTAGAGATTGTAGGAGATTTAACGAAGAATTTATGATAGAACTAGTAGGCGCCGTACTGTAACTTTTTTTGGCCCTGTGATGACACTAAAACAAATTTTTAATTTTATTTTATTCATTTTTATTGATTTTATTATAAAAATAATAAAGAAATTATAAAGCTATTTTTTCAAGCTCTTTTACTGATAAATGAATTGTTCTGGCTGTTGCATTTTCAATCGACACTATTGCTAATCCAGAAAATCTTTCCTGTGACAATGTGGGCCGTAGATAATTTTCAATTAATTTTAGTTTTGAAAACTATTATTCTCAATGTGCAACGGAAATGGGTATTGTTAAACTTATTCGATTTAAAAATTCGATACAATTATACGAATTTTGAATTTTCTTCTTTGTTTTTTTCAATTCGTGATATTTTTTTGCTATTGTTATATATCTATAAAATTATAAAATAAGAAATAGTCCAAAATATATATTCCAATAAGTATTATTGAAACAATTTTAAATTATGTTAATTTTAAATTCTTTACAACAAAAACTTTTAAATTATAATATATGAATTAAATATTAATATTAATCCATATAACATCCCTCTCGCCGACAATCGAAACTGGTATCGTGGGTTTGGATTTCTTGTCTCTCTTTTTGCATAAATCTTTCTCTATTTTGTTTTTACGCTCGATTTTCTTGACCAAATATTGGTTTTCTTTGTAATACTCTCTATCTCGAATTTCTTACCTATGTCCTTGATTACTTTAATTTGATTGAAGTTTCTTCTTATTGTCTTCCTTAATTTATCACTATATAATATAAATGTCCATTTGTTTATTATTTCCTGAATAATAAATGGGCCTNGATATATATATAGTAAACCACCTCGCAATCTCCAATGTGTTTTAAGAGCACATAATTCCTTTAGTTCTTTACTGCCATTCTTTAAATTACTTGGATTTTCTTCAGTTAAATAATCACCTTTCTCCATCAAATTAATTATAAACGGAATATCTGCATCCTTGTCTTGTCCCCAATTATCCTCTTCCTTCACTATTTGATTCATTGTCCTTTCAGGTTTATGGTCATTTTCCTCAAACTCTTCATCGTTGTATACTTTGACATTTCTCCGTTTCTTAAGATCGCCATGGGTGATCATACATTGCTCACATGGTGGTAATCGTGACATTGCATCAGCGTTACCATGACTCACTACCTTTCCTTTATTCGAATACCATGTCAAAAATTTCCAATTCAGCTCTCCAAACACAATATTGAGATGTATTTGGGCTATCCCAATTGAAAAGCCACTTCAATGCTTGGTGATCAATCCTTACTATAAATTTGGATCCAAGTAGATAATGCTTAAATTTTAACACTAATGTATAAATTGCCAGTAGTTCTTTCCTTGTTATAGAATAGTGTCTCTGACACTTACTCATAGTTTTTGACGCATAACATAGTACTCTTTCCTCGCCTTCTTGTATCTGCGACAAGACAGCTCCAATGCTATTATGTGATGCATCAGTGTCTAAAACATATTACACTTTCTTGCTTGGTAATGCCAACAATAGCGGAGAGGACAATAACCCCTTTAGTTCATAGAATGCTGCTTTTCTATCATCATTCCACTGGAAAGGCTTTCATTTTTAACATCGCACTCAATTTCTCTGAAGTCTTTAATAAAACGTCTGTAGTAATTGCAAAATCCCAAAATGACTGCAACTCTTTTTTACATGCTGAAATTTCCCATCAACTGATACTTTTGATTTTCTTTGGATTCTTTTAACACCTTCCTTATTTATGATATTACCTAGATAACTAACCTCTGTCTTTAAAAATACACACTTATCGGGCAATAAGTTAAGTCCAGATTCTCTGATGCGCCCTAGCACTTTATCAAGTCGTTCATTATGTTCTTCTATTGTTCTTCCAAAAATCAACACGTCATCCAGATACACGACGCAGTTAATCCAATTTTCCTTCCTTAGAACCATGTTTATTTTTATTTTAATAATAATAATAATTATTATTATGTGAAAAAACAGATATTTTTCAATTAAAATTTCATGCTTTTAAAAAAAATTCTTATGACAATAGACTCATTTAAACCAAATCTCAAACTACATTTTCAATGTTCAAGATCACAACTGAGAATTTACGACTGACTGCCTGCGACTCATTCTGGTGTTGATAAAAGAAGCAAAATATGAAATAAAAATCAAAGCTAAATTGGTTAAATAAAACAAAACCATATTAAAATTCGTTTATAAAAAGAGAGAAAATTCAGATTTTTAAATGATTTTCAACACTTTTAACCGACTCATTGACAATAAACAAAATTCTGAATTACCAAATGAGATTAAATGAAAAAAAAGAAACGACACAAAAAGACATATCGTTTAATTTGTTTTCTACTTAATTAAATATCGGTTTGTGAAACTTCCGATATAAATGAACAACAAAAATATCTAAAATATCTATTATAAAATTAAATTATTTCCAGAAATTCCCCAATGACTTCTCTGTTTTCTTGATAAAATAGAAATAAACAAAAAAATATCAATTGTAAATGGTTATGTTGAATAAAATTTGCACTAACATAATAGTGTATTAATAATAATAATAATAATAATAATAATAATAATAATAATAATAATAATAATAATAATAATAATAATAATAATAATAATAATAATAATAATAATAATAATAATAATAATAATAATAATAATAATAATAATAATAATAATAATAATAATAATAATAATAATAATAATAATAATAATAATAATAATAATAATAATAATAATAATAATAATAGTAATAATAATAATAATAATAATAATAATAATAATAATTCAATGCGGCTCACCGAGATATTAAGTTCTAAATCGAATATCCGGAACAAGATGGATCCCTCAATTTATTGGATTTGAGAATTAAAATAGAAGCAAATACTCCAACATACGGGTTCTACAGAAAACCAGCTCGTAAAGAAATATTTATGCACCAAAGATCAGCACTTCCATACTTACAGAAAGTACATGTCATAAGAAACGAGAAACGAAGAATAGCCAATCGATGCACTGAAGAAACCGAAAACTTTAAACAACAATCAAATTTCAATAAAATCCTACACAGAAACGGATACCAAGGTGAGGACATTGAAAGAATGAATTCTACCCCAAAAAGATCTAGGGAATTAACACAAAAGAATAAGAAATATTTCTATCTGAATATCCCATTCATCAGTGACATACTCGACTTCAAGATCTTGAAAGAACTTAAACGTACCGGTCTTACCAATTCGCATAGCACATAAGTCTTGGACATTGAGAAAAGCTCTGGTAAACAACACAAATAGAGAGAACAATTTCACAATGAAAAACTGCCAGACACCGAAAGATATGTGCTTTAGAAAAAACATCGTCTATTGCATCACGTGGAATTAGGGATTCCAAAAATACCGACTTTTGCAATACCGGTATTACCGAAAAAAAATTTCTATCGATGGTATTACCGGTTTTTACCGGTAATACCGTCTTCTTTTATTCAACTTATATTATTAATTCTACCAATTGTTTCATTTATCATTAATTTGTTAACTATTGGTTATTAATAATTAATTAATTTGTTAGTTTACGTTAGTTAATTGTTAATTACTTTTATAATCATTAAACTTATTAAATTTTATAAAAGATACACAATACAATTTTTTTGAAAATGTTTTATTAATCGATAAAATTGAATAACAATGAGGAGGTCAAACAATTTATTAAAACTAATTATTACATTATTACAATACATACATTCAAATCATTACATTACGTTTATTAAATCAAAATATTTTATGAAAAGAAACAGAAAAAAAATAGAATGAATTTATTTAAAATATTTTTTTGTATTAAAATAGGATTTTAAAAAACACAATGTATCTAAACTTTCGTCTGCTAACCTAGACCTTATTCTCGTGCAAATTAATCCTGTGGCTGAAAAGGCTCTCTCGGACTCTACACTAGTAGGACGAATGGTTTTTAAATATTGGTAAACCATTTCTAAATGTTTACCACGAATGTTTTCCTCGCTAAAAAGTTTTCATTTCTTTGCGAATCGTAGTTTTTAAATTCGAGCTTTTTTTACTCTTTCATTTCGCACATTATAATGAAGATTTTGATGCATTTTTTTATATAATTTTTCTTTTAATGAGCAAAAATTGTTGTCACTCGGCATATCTTCATTTAAAATAACTTCTTCAGGATTTTTCATCATCTTCATTTTCATTTTCCTCTTCATATAAATTTAATTTCTCTATCAATTCTATTATTAATTTGGTTATTGTTGTTTTCGAAGGTAATTTAAATATGCTGTGATCATTGTGATTTTGTTGTTCTGGGTTGTGTAGAAATTGTAAAACTTTCGAATAAATTGTTCTTCTTTCTTGTATTCTGTAAACAAGTTCACTTTTTAATTTGATGCTTAATGCGCTGTTCAATGCAGTTAATTCATTTAACATGAATATTAATACAACATCTGCAGAAAAGAAAATTAATATCTGATCCGCAAAGAGCTTCCACAGCAACTTTTACTGGCTGCAAAGTGGATATAATATCGTGCAATAATTTTAATTCAGCCTGATTAAATGGCAAAATCTAGGTTCAAATTCGATAATGCTTTTACGAATACAATCTTTAAGCTCATAAAATCTTTCCAGGTGTTGTTAACAAGCTATTCCATCTTGTTTTTGAGTCATATAATAATGACTTTTCTTTTCCAAACTGTTCGATCACATATTTTTGCAAAACTTCATCATTTTTTGTAGGTTTTTTCTGTTTTTTCCTGCTAAATTATAATTCCTAAGATTTGCTAGATTTTCCTGTAGCAATTAACACTAAATTAATTTTAAGCTGCTTAATCGTTCTCAAAATTGATTTCCAGCATGTTGTTATTTTTCAAGCTGTTTTTTCTATTGACCTATTCTCCAAAACCTAATCTATTTTATACTAAATTATAAAATTAAAAGTGAAGTAAAATTATTATTTTTATTTTTTATTATTTATTTATAAACATTACAAGCTTTGTGATACCCAGTGCAAATCCCAATAGTAGACTAGTTTCGAGCTTTTGGCTCTCATCATTATTATGCAGGAGACGCGAAGATTTTATATTATTCAAATGTTAGACGGTAAAACAATATTTTACACCATTACATATTATTTATTTATTACTATTTATATTAGTACTTATTTTTATCAATATTTAATTACTAATTATAGCTATATTCTATTTATAGTATTTAATTTTTATACTATTTATACTATTATTATTGTAACTTCTGGGCATGCCTCAAACGAGCCCAGACCCAACCCTAACAAAGAGTTGCAAAGGCTAATGAAATTTGTAACCACAACTTTTAAAACTGATTTATCATGGCTAATCATTCTTGAATTATCAACTTGTTTAATTATATCATTTAATTATATTCCAAAACTGATTCGAAAGTTGAATGAAGATTACTGAATTCCAACATTTTATCCATTATTTGATTTTGATTTGTTTCAAGAATTCCATAAGAATTAAGGCTTTCACACAAATTCATGATACTCATTTTTTGAACCTCCTCCATTTTAATATTAAAAATTTTCATTTTTTATTTTTTTTAAATTTGAATTATTTTTGTTTCTATTGTTTAATCCTTCCATCAATGAGGAGTCTTTCCACCAGTGAGTAAAAAGGAATAAAATATTTTTAAAAGTCTAGAGGAAAAACCAAATAAACAATCTTTAAATTTCTTGTCGTATTCATTAGAATTATCAAGATTTTCAAGGTTTTGAAGATTATTAATATTCAATTATCCACCATCAAGATTATTAAACTAAATCAAAGTTATTAAAGTACATAAAAATGTTGAATATTCAATTATTCAATTATTCAATATTTAATAATAAATATTTAATAATCAATATTTAATAATCAATAAACAACCAATATTCAATATTCATTAATCAATTATTCAGCAATCAATAAACAATATTTAACGTTCAATATTCATTAATTAATAATCAATATTTAATAAAAATTATTCAATTATCAAAGGTTATTAAAATATTCAGTAATTAATAATTAATATTCTATAATCAATTATCCAACATCAAGATCATTATACTAAATTAAAATATTTAATAAACAATAATCAATATCCAATTATTCATACATCAATATTAAATATTTAATAATTAATAATCAATATTCACCAAATTCATTAAAATACTCAACAAATAATATTCAATAAACAATATTTAATATTTAATAA
>CAUHTR010000912.1:0-50445 GCA_959609185.1 Schmidtea polychroa | reverse complement strand
GTATCCAATCTGGTGGTGAATTACCAATATTTTATTGTACAGTACGGATCAGATGGTTGAGAACAATTGGTATATTTGCCCTGCCTATTCTTAACGTATTGGTAGTTTGGTATGAAAACTGCAAAAGAAATGTTATTATAATGAACAGTAAAATACTACCATCTCTTAAAAACAATCTTTAGCAGAATTAACAGGAAAGTTTTACCTGGGGTTGCAGTTATGTTTTCAAACGATGAAAAACCTCGCACCTCCAGCTCCAGCTCATGCTCCAAAACGTAAGATCATGGATATATCACGTATAAACACACGAATGAAAGGACATGAACTATATTTTGCAAAATGATTTGTGTAAATTCTGAATTATTATATTCGATAGACCGCGCCCAGGCTGTAATAGAATTTGGGCATTTGAGGAAGTTTTTTCCTATGAATTCAATTACCGATAGTAGAAATGATATCGAGTTTTATATTATGTTTCGCAAACCGAATATTTAGATTTGAACGATACTTTATTGACTGTTCAGATTATGTTGTAGATAAAGATAGAAAAGTTTTGGATGCCAATGCAGATGTAATACGAACAATTTCCTGTTTCATACTCTTTTTAAAGACCAGTGTTGGGATTTATAATATCAAGATTGAGGGCGGAAATAATACATTCATTCATAAGGCATTAATAGAAACTATTTAAATTACAATTCCGATACTAAAAATACATGTCTTACTCCTATGGCTATGGTAGTGATGATGAAGAGGAAAAAGTGGGTAAAAGGCTCAAAGGTTTTCACCATGTGCTCATCATTACAACTTGATTTATGGATCAACCGAAATATTTACTACCGGGAGTTAATGTACATATTAGACTGAAAAGGTCTGATTCTGCATTATCTCTTACTAGTGCAACTACTACACCAATATGTCAATTAGTTGATGCAAATTATTGGTGAGAAGATTTCGAGTAGACCCCTCAGTATTAGCAGGTCATCAATTGGGTCTTAATTCAAAACATGCAATTTATCCATTAAAAACAAAGAAATTGTATCAATTTGCTATTGCTAAAGGTGCTTCATCATTCTATAAAGAACAATATTTGGTGACAGAAAATGCCTATTTTATTCTGATAACATTTCAGTGAAGCACAATAAATGGATCATATACTGCGTCCAGCTCACATTTTCAAAAACTTTGTGTTACATCATTGACTTGGGTCGAAAAATACTGATTATAGAGAAACATATTTCAAGATTTCGAGAATGACAATTACTGTGCGACATATTGCAGAGTATTGTTAGAAATCTGGGTTATTTAGATAAAAATTTGAATTGCGGAATAACTCTAGAAGATTTAAAAGCAAATACCCATTTTTTACATTTGTTTTACCCCTGATTTTTGATTTAAATCAAAGTCAATTACCTCAAAATGGAAATTTACGACTGATATAGTTTGCAAAAGCTATTACTGAACCAGTACATGTTATAAAGATATGGAATATTTGAAATGAGTTCAAATTACTGCAAATAGAACTGTGTTGGTATAAAATGTATATTGAAACACAAAAAGTTGTCATGGAGTAAGTTGTTTTTTATACTCTGGATTTATTTAAATAGTTCTGTTCAGGTCAATAAAATCGGAAAACAGATATTGGGAATGAATTTGTTGGAGTTTTTCCTCTTGATAACATTCCATATTTGAGCAATAATCAAGCAATAATCGTCAATACTCAATCGTCTCATCTTGGTGGAGAACATTGGATAGCTATATATGTGAAACCTGGTAATATATTCGTGTTCGATCCTATGGGTTTTTATTACCCGGCTTTGTTGATATCAAAACTACAAACAATGGGAAAAACCTATTGTGTATAATAAACTATGTTTCAAAATCCCTTGACCCAAACATGTGTCAACATTGTTTTAGCTTGGTTATTGTACAAAAAATTTGATGTTTAATAAAATTTGATGTTAATAAATGTATCCTTTCCTTGTTGTTGTGATTGTTATTATTAATATTATTATTAATATTATTATTATATTATTATTAATATATTATATTATTTTGATATTATTATTAATATTATTATTATTAATATTTATTATTATTATTATTATATTATTATATTATTATTATTATTATTATTGTGAAAATATTATTATTTTAATTAATTTTATTATTATTCAAATAAATATTATTAATTGTAACATAAAGACTACCTATGCCTGAAGCATGCACAGTGCAAGTTAACAAAGGCATGACTAACAAAGGCAGTCACATGTAAGACGAGTGATTTACATTACATACATGCATGCGTGTGATTGGTTGAGAGAGTAAAATATTCAGTGTATATGTGTGTGTCTATATTCTCATTGGCTGGGACAGGAAAATATTCATTCTCTTTATAAACATTGACAAATCAAAATTTGTCACAATTATTTTAAAATTTTGAAATTCAAAATCAATTTGATTAATATTCTAAAATGGAAAGAACATAATAATCGAGTGTTGAGAGGTCTTTTGACTAATGGTAAATTATATTATTTTATTCTATTTTATTCTATTTTATTTAGATCCTTTCGACTGGTTCGCAGTACCGAAGATATCATATTGACGTGGATCAGATTTTCGGTAAATTTTATCATTTTAATTTTTTATTAAAATTAATTTTATATATTTTAGAACCTATTATTATTAGCGATATGAAGATTTAATATTTAATGGAGAAATTAATGCGAAGATGAATCGATTTTAAATATGGAAAATATCATCGGTAAATTTATCATTTTAATTTTTATTAAAATTAATTTTATATATTTTAGAACCTATTATTATTAGCGATGATGAAGATTTAATATTTATTGAAGAAATTAATGCCCAGTTAATGATGTTGGGCAAAACAAGGTTTTCAAGAAAAAAAGTAAATTTATTTTACTTTAGTATTTTATTTTTAAAATTTTATTTTTTATAGCGTTTAATGTTGATATGATGCCGAGGAAGTTGATGAAATAATGATTCAGATATACCCTCACTTCTATTGGAGGTGGACGAAAATGCCCTCACTTCATTGAGAGGTTGACGAAATGAATGCCCTCACTTCTATTGAGGTGGACGAAATGAATGCCCTCACTTCATTGAGGTGGAAGAAATGAATGCCTCAATTCTATTGAGGTGACGAAAGAATCCCTCATTATTAGGAGGACGAAAAGAATGCCTCACTTCTATGAGGAGGACTCTGGATTCCGATATGGAATCGAAATGTAAGACTTATTATTTTTTATATATTTTTTTAATATTTCTTTAAAATTTTATAAGCACTTTTTAAATATTTTCATATTAATTTCATTATTTTCTTAAAAACTTTATAATTAACTTATGATGAATTTATGAAGAAATGATTTATGAAGATAATGATTATGAAGAAAATGACGAAAATTAGAATTTAATGTTGAAAAGGAATTATGATAAAAAAATGTGAAAATTATGAATTTATGATGAAAATGACGAAATTATGAATTTATGATGAATGATTTAATGACGAAAATTATGTTGAAAAATTATGACGAATCTAAGATGAAATGATTTATGAGAAAATTATGTTTAAAATAATTGATTTTTTTATTTTAATATGACAAATATATGAATTTATGATGAAAATTGATTTATTAAGAAAATGGCGAAAATTATGAATTTATGATGAAAATATTTTATGATTTATGAAGAAAATGACGAAATATGACGAAAATTATGAATTGATGATTATATGACGAAAATTATGTTGAAAATAAATATGACGAAAATTAATAATTTATATGAAAATTAGGAATTTATGAAGTAAATACTACGTTTCTGAATAATAATGAAATTAATATAAAAATATTTAAAAAAGTGATTACGAAACTATAGTTATAAAATAATTCTTGTAGTTTGCAATGTTCATCTACAGTAGTTAAAATAATAATAAAATAATAAAATGATAATAATAAATAATAATAATAATTAATAATAAAACTAATAATAATATTAATAATAATAATAATATAGTGCGTAAGCATGCAGCTACATAGTAGTCTACAGTGAGCATGTAGCTACTTCTCTTTTATATAATAATAATAATAATAATAATAATAATAATAATAATATAATAATAATAATAATAATAATAATAATAATAATAATAATAATAATAATAATAATAATAATAATAATAATAATAATAATAATAGTAATAATAATAATAATAATAATGAAAATGAGGAAAATGAAGAAAATATTATGCTGAAAATGCAGTGCTCATCCAATACATGTGCAAGTTATAACAAAGACATGACCTTAAATAGTTAAGTATTAACATTTATTATTATACAAGTTTTTCATTACAAAGACTTGTATAATAATGAATGATAATAACATCAAAATATCGACATTGCGATATTTGATTTTTTATTATTAATTTATATGTTAATGAATTAATTTTTAAAAATTAATTTATATAATTTTTTTTTATCAGGTTCTTTTTCCCAAGATATTGCATGTCGTCAATCGGTCATGGTATTTCATGCTATAAAAACATGAAAAAATATTACATGCATAAATTTAATGGCATCAAATTTTTTATATGCCCCATATGCAAAACTTCCCAGAGCTTTAGATATAAAGAATTTTTAAACAACATTCAAATCATTTAAATTCTTTTAAAGTAAATAAAAAGACCTATTTAGGGAAATTAATAAAAATAACTGTGATATTTTAAATATTATACAAAATAAAACATCAAAAAATAAAACATCAAAAAATAAAAGACCTGCTGAAAATATAGAAAATAATATACCTAATAAAATTATTAAAAAGGAAGTCATCGAAATCAGTGATGATGATGACTCTATAAATATTGTAAATAATGAAATCATACCTATTATAAATAATGAAATTATACCTATTGTAAATAACGAAATTATACCTATTATAAATAATGAAATTGTACCTATTATACCTATTATACCTATTATAAATAATGAAATTATAAATAATGAAAATATTGTAGATAATGAAATTATACCTATTATAAATAATGTAGATATTATAAATAATGAGTTGATTCAATTTGGAGGTTCTTCCTTAGAGAATGAACCCTTAATCACAATAAATTTAAATGGCGCTATCAAGACTTTACGTTTTGATGTATCAGATGCGCAATTAATTAAAATAATTTTAACTGATAAAATCAAAACTAAATTAATAAAAGAAATTATAAAATGGGGAGCGTCAAAATTCAATTTGCGATATTAATCGATTTTAAAAAGATGGTGAAATCCGTGACAATTACTTTTCTAATAATGCAACGACATTTTCTGATGACTTTTTAAACGAAGGGGTTCATAAACTTAATGAAAAAATAGAACAATTTACTTATTTAGGCAGTGGATGGCGCGTTATCAACACTCTTGAAATACATTTTATTATCACTAAATATGAACCAATTAGTCGCTTGGCAGGACATCAATATATTAAAACCCCTTCTGAATTGAAAAATAAGAAAGCTATACTTAACATCAAAAATAGCGACGATAAATGCTTTCTGTATTCCATTCTTTACTTATTAAAGAAAGATCAAATAGGTGAAAATCCTCAAAGAGTATCTAAATATACTGAATTTTTGAGTGAATTAAAATATGACGAAGTCACGGATTGTCCCATGAAATTAATCAACATTCCTAAATTTGAAAAGAAAAACATAAATTTAAAATTAGCCATTAATGTGCTTTCATACACTCCAACTATAATAATTGATGACGATGAAACCCCTGATAATTATGTCTTTCACCATCCTCATTTAAGTCTTATCCATCGATCTAAGGTCACTGACGGAAACCCAATTTATTTGTTATTATTAGAAAATAAGGATCGATATCATTATACTGCTGTGACCAATATCAATAGACTAATGAACTGCCATCGGAACCCGGACTGTAACGTTCAAATAAGATGTCAATGGTGCCCACACTGTCTTAACGGGTTCCGATTAGATAACGCGTTTAATATTCATGTCGCATTATGTGCCAAAAATCAGACAGGTACAACCCTTTACACTTTACCCTCAAATAAAAATCTCGAATTTCAAAATTTTTCAAAAACAATAACACCACCTTTTGTAATTTATGCCGATTTTGAGTCGGTTTTACCCCGTGATGTTCGTCATCATCAAATTCATATGCCTAGTTCAGCAGGCCTTTTATTAATAAATAATTATAAAAATACTAAACAATATTTTGAATTTTATGGCCTTGACTGTATTACTGATTTTCTTAAAAAAGTTGAGGAAATTGCTACTACTGTTGTGATACCGTATTATGATACGGAAGGTAATAAGTTGATAGGACCGATGTCTTTCATTGAGGAACGTCAGTTTAAATCTTGTCGAAATTGCTACTTATGTAAAAAACCTATAGTAAATCCGGTAAGAGACCACTGTCATTTCTCTGGTAAATATCTAGGGGCATCTTGCCGAAATGTAATGTTGCTCGTCGAATTTATCGTCTACTACCTATTGTCTTTCATAATTTACGAGGTTATGACCTCCACCATATTTTAAAACACGGTCTCAATGGCTTTCCATCTTGGGACTTGAACATAATTCCTACCTCAACCGAAAAATTTATTTCGTTAATTGTACATATTAATAAATTGGCTGTGAGATTTATAGATTCTATGCAATTTGTTAATTGCTCTTTAGCTAAGGCTGTGAAAACACTAACTTCTCTTCCTTTAACTTCGTCTGTCTTTCAAGGTACTATAGTTGACTGTAAAGGTATTTTTCCGTATGATTTTGCTACCTCATTTGATGTTCTTGAGACTACATATGAACTACCTCCTATTTGGTCTGGTGTTAGCGAAGATGATTACGCTAAGGCACAACTAATCTGGACGCAGCAAAACTGTATAAATTTGCGTGACTATATGTTAACCTACCTCAAACTCGATGTATTCCTACTCGCTGATTACTTTCAACAATTCCGGGCCAATGCCATTGCATACAATGGATTGGAACCTTTAAATTTCTATGGAATTCCCGGTATGTCACGGGCCTCAGCGCTTATGACATTAACGGAACCCATAGAACTTTTACAGGACATGGAAATGTTCAATTTTTACGAGGGAGGAATACGGGGTGGGTTAACATTTGTTAACAAACATTACACGGCTGCTTCAGATGATACAGAATTATTGTATATTGATATAAATAATCTGTATGGTTGGGCTCTTAGCCAAAGTCTTCCCTATGGTGATTTTACTTGGGTGTATGATGGCTTGAATGAAGTTTTGGATGAGTGTGTGAATGTTGCGGATATCGAAACACTTCCATATGGATATACTATGGAAGTTGATATCGAGATTCCGATTGATTTTCATGATTTTTTAAATGACTTTCCGATTGGACCGGAAAAGATGTGCCCACCTAACTCAAAAGTTGAGAAGCTGATGCTCACGCATTATCCAAAGAAGAACTATGTTCTTCATTGGAGGCTTCTCAGGCTTTATCTTTCACTTGGGGCTAAGGTTGTAAATATACACAGAGCTATAAAATATAAACAAAATCATATCTTTAAACATTATATCGATAAAAACACTAACTTGCGTGCTAATGCAGTTAGTGAAATATATAGAGATTTATTTAAAATATATAATAATAGTCTGTACGGTAAATCCGTAGAAAACCTTAAAAAGAGGATGAATTTGCGACTATGTAATTCATCTGAAAAATTAATTACATATTCGTCAAAACCGGCATTCAGAAAAACAATTGAAATAGCTGATGATCTGTTTGCCGCGCATCTCAATAAGGACTCTATATGTTTGGATAGACCCAGCTACATCGGACAATCAGTACTGGATCTATCCAAACTACGGATGTATCAGTTACAGTATATAGAGCTACAACGATATCGGGATATTTATAATTGTGAAATTAATTTAGTAGCGGGTGATACCGACTCTTTCTTTTTAGAGGTTAAAAATTTAAAATTAGATATCTTATTACAAGCGATGATTTCGGATGACCTTTTAGATACTTCAAATTACGATCCCTCTCATCCTTTATATTCCAGGCGACTTGACTCAGTTATAGGCAAGTTTAAGGATGAGAGTAAAGGGGTAGGATATAGTGAATGGGTTTTCTTACGTCCTAAATGTTACAGCCTATTAGGAAATAAGTCAACAATGAGGGCTAAAGGTGTAAAATTACCGGGGACCGACATCAAACATCAATCTTATTTAGACTGCTATAACAACAACACAGTCATGTCGGTTCCTCAAACTAGAATAGGAACCCGGAATCATCAGCTATTTACTTTTAAAAACTCAAAAATAGCTTTAAATAATCACGACGATAAGAGAGCTTGGGTAGGGAAAAAACTCAAGTTTTGCATATGGACATTATAGAGGGGTTGATGTCTTAGATGGTAGTGGTAATATCGTCATGCCTGAAACGGATCCTGTCATTCGAGATCAACAATTCGATCAAATATTCAATTCAATAATTTAAAGTTTTATTTTGGGCCAATTATTTAACATTGTGATTATATTTGTGTAAATACGATGTTGAATAAAAATTTGTAAATATGATGGCGAATAAAAAATTTGTAAATATTTAGTTATTTTTGTTTGTCAACTTTTTATGGTATATTTTTGTGTTATAAATTTTATAATAATCAACTATGTTTTTAGTTATTTGTGATAGAAAGTTGAAATTATATAATAATAATAATAATAATAATAATAATAATAATAATAATAATAATAATAATAATAAGTAGGAGTTTTACAACATTTATTTCAAAAATACACTGAATGAGATTCATCGATTATGACACCACAACTCTGACATCTACTACAGTTTTTCAAACATAAGGAACAAATAATGATATGACCACAAGGCAGATATAGAATAGAAACTTCTCGAATTCGACATATACAACATGTAATAAACTGTTTTCTGACTTCATTCAGTAAATTATGTATTGTAATACCAAGTTTATATGCATTAAGAAGGAAGATTTCAATAAGCTCGCGATATTTTCCGAACCTGAAATCCATACATATCCAGAAAACCTTAAGCATGTTAATTTCTGTATGGTTAATATTATTTATAGATATTATACAGCTGGTTAATTTCAACATCGATATATTGAAGCCGAACTTATCAAATAGATTTTAAATTACTTGATGTTTGAAAGATTTATTTATTTTGGCCAGGAATATATAATCTTCATCATTTATTGTTAGAAGTTTATCTATTATTAAAAAAGAATGATCCCAATCAATAGACAATTCTTGTACCTTATTTAAAATAGTTAAATTACTAAATAATTATAACATCAAACCTGTGGATCGTATGAAGACATCGATGAATATTTGTGAATGTTGTAAATGAAGTTATTAGACCTATTTATATATATGTTTCATAATAATAAAAATAATAATAATGATATTTTTACTTTATTAAAACACTAATAATAATAATAAAAATAATAATAATAATAATAATAATAATAATAATAATAATAATAATAATAATAATAATAATAATAATAATAATAATAATAATAATAATAATAATAATAATAATAATAATAATAATAATAATAATAATAATAATAATAATAATAATAATAATAATAATAATAATAATAATAATAATAATAATAATAATAGTAATTATAATAATAATAATATTTTTACTTTATTAAAACAAATTAAGACAACACGCGCACGGATTCCCTTTTGAATTACCTTTAAAATGACCCCTTGATCAATAAAATCCAAGCAAAGGATTAAATATTAATTTTAAGAAAATACACACACGCAATCTTTAATTAAACTATATAGCCACCATCTTATAAAATATGACCTTTGAAAGTATGACCATGATACTTACATCTCAAATACCTTTTGTTTGATATGTATATTATAAGGTTTTAAAATTTTTGAACCCTTCACCTTCGAACTCACCATCAAAAGTCCTTTCGAAATATTGTATGGTTTTAAAAATATTTAATTATGGACACCCTTTGAAGGTTATTGACCCACCTTTGAGGGTATAGCCATTAGATAGACCTCTCAAATACCTTTCGAATGATATATATAGGATAAAGTTTGAAAAAATTCGAAGGTTTTTGACCCTTTGAAGGCCAAGGACCCACCATACACCTTCGAGAGTATGACCATTAGATAGACCTCTCAAATACCTTTCGAATGATACCCTTTGGTGAAGGTTTGACCTTAAAATATGGCCTTGACCTTTAAAAATATGACCTTGACCTTTAAAAATATGACCTTGACCTTTAAAAATATGACCTTGACCTTTAAAAATATGACCTTGACCTTAAAAATATGACCTTGACCTTTAAAAATATGACCTTGACCTTTAAAAATATGACCTTGACCTTAAAAATATGACCTTGACCTTTAAAAATATGACATTGGCCTTAAAAATATGACCTTGGTGAGTCATCCAATGTCCTTGAATGAGTCATGGTCTTTGTTTCAATGACCTTGATGAGTCATCCATTGACCTTGATGAGTCATCCAATGACCTTGATGAGTCATCCAATGACCTTGATGAGTCATGGTCTTTGTTTCAATGACCTTGATGAGTCATAGGATGAGTCATGGTCTTTGTTTCAATGACCTTGATGAGTCATATGTCTTTGTTTAAAATTTGACCTTGAAAAAAAAATTTTTTTACCCCCCCCCCCCGGGGGTGTGTGCCAGAGGTGACATGTGCCAGTGGTGACACATCCTACTACTCATTATGAATAAGATTTGTGACTTATCATCAGTGAAACAAAATCATGATGAAAGATTCGTTACATTCGAGATACGGGTGAAGAAACTTGTTGATAAGGTTTTTGACTGTGGAATTTCAAAAGAAAATATTGCTGAAATGATTTTGTGTAACAGAGTTTAGAACGAATGTTTGAAAGAAAATATATCAACAAAGGCCAACATCACGAGAGAAGAAATCAGAAATTCAGCAAAGGTATATGAGGCACGAGAAGGTTATGATGCAAAAGAACGATTGAAAGAAGTTCAGGCAGTAGCTAAATCAACATATGCAAACGTTGCTCAAGATAAACAAAAGCAGTGAACTCAAAAATCATCTTGTTATAACAGAATATATTCAAGTCGTCAACCAGAAAAACGTTATCAATATAGAAAAGAAAGAAACGAAAGACAAATTGATAAAGTGAAACCTGTGACAGAACAATATAATGAAAGAACAACTACGGATCGTTGACCACCACCATTAGTTTCAATGAAACATATCACGAGAAAGGTTTATAATAGATAATGTGGTTTACCTGAGCCAGCAAAAGAAAGGTTAAGACCTGGTAAATGCTTTTGTTGTGGAAAAAGTGATCATATGCGATTCAAGTGTCCGTTGAAGGACAAATGCTTAATATGCGGTAAAGAAGGTCATTCATTTAGAAGTTGTAATTTGTTAGAAAAATCAAGAAGTAATACTCAAAGACCAGAACAAAGAGTGTATTGTATACACGAAGAAGACGACGATAGATCAGAAGAATTGATAGAACCAGTCATGCATAATATTGAGAGAAAAAAAACTAAGAAGACTCTGTTGTTTACATTTCGTCAGTAGGGTAGAGAAAGTAGATGCGATGTTTAAGAAGGATGATGATAGTAAGTGGAGTGCGATGGAAATAAATGAATTTTATGTTGAAATGCTATGGGATTCAGGAGCTTCAATCAGTGTGATGAGTGAAAAATGTTGGAGATTGATTGGCAGTCCAACATTGATGAAAAGCAGAGTAAGGTTGAGTGGAGTATTTTCAAAAGAAGACAAGAAACCTAAGAAGCGTAAATTTGTTATTGGATTGTCTCGGTAAGTCAAAAATATTTTCATCAATTGATTTAAGTCAGGCCTATTATCAGGTAGAGTTGCATGAAAATTCCCAAACCTTGACGACATTCAGTACAAAAGAGGGACAGTTCTGTTTTAACAGGTTGCCATTTGGTTTGTCAACAGCCCCTGCCACTGCTTTTGTAGTATTTTCAAGTATTTCAAAATATTACAGATACAAGATGACGTATTGATGAAAAAGCCTCTTTTTGAATCGACTCATTTATCGTGTCAAAACACTGTCACTGTTTCCTATCAAGGCAAATCGGACAAGAAAGTCATTGTCATGTCAACATTCCATTCTACTGCTAGTGTGAGATCTGACGAAAAGAGAAAGCCTGAAATGATACACTTTTATAACAAAAATAAGACAGCTGTAGATACCATGGATAGCATGTTGCGTTTATACAGCAGTAAAGCCGCAACAGCAAGATGGCCAGTCGCTACTTTCTATGATTTGCGTGATAAAGCAGCTCTCAACGCTCATGTTATTTTCAAAGATGCTACGGGATCAACTATAAAAAGAAGGGATTTTATTTTTGAATTAGCTACATCTCTTTGTGAGGAGTTCAAAAGCCGTCGAACAGCAAGTCCCATCTCTGGTGAACTCTGTTCTGAACAACCAAAATTAAAGAAGCGAAAAACTTGTTCTGCTCCTCATTGTCATAACAAATCCGGAGCTATATGCCATGTATGTAGTAAAGTTTACTGTGGAAAACATTCCCAAATGACTGTTAAATGCTTCGGTTGTGTGTAAATTATATTTGGTTTTATATTTTCTAGTATGTAAGATGATTATGTGTGACTTTCTTGTGTGTTTCAAGATACCGGTCAAATTGACCGGTTCGGCCTTCCATGGGGATGGCCTCATTATCTCAGTCGTGACAAATGCTATAATTGAAGCTTTGATATGCACAACAAGTTCACTAAAAATGAATAATTGTCACAAAATATGAGACGTTAATTCCTTTTCGTTTTCTCACAAAATAAAAATGAAATTGCTTAACGGTCAAAATGACCGCTCTGGCCGTCCTAGTGTTAATACAGATGAAAAAATTGCAGTTGTAGTACCTGACACGTACTTAATAACATTGGTAAATTATTTTCATATTGAACTATGTCATCTGGTCATTAAGAAAACCTTATGTTATTTAATAGATTTTTTCTTTGAATCAGAGTATTACGGAATGTATTAATAAATGCAAGATCTGTGCTAGTATAAATATTGATCAAGAAAGAACAAAGGAAATCCTATTTCCAAGAACAGGAGAACGGTTTTCAGAACAGATTGTAGTGGATATTGCATATATGGAACCAATGGCAAGTAAGAAACATATGATGGTGATAATAGATCGTTTAAGTAAATTGGCCAGTTTATCAACAACAAGTACACAGGATGAATCAACGATGTTGAATGTCATCCAGAATAATTGAAAATGTCGGTTTGATAGACCTGAAAGCATTCATACAGATAGAGGAATAATTTTTGAAGGATCAATGTTTCGTGATTGGATGAAAAGATTTGACATGAAACAAGAATTTAGTTCACCATACCAACGAATAGTAAGAATAAGAACAGTTATTAGAACAGATATTAGAATAGAGAATAATTGGTGCAAATTGTTACCCGATTGAATTTATTTTGAATGCTACAGTACAAAATTCGACATATTTTTCACCTTTTGAAATTGTATATAGTCGGAAGATTAATTTATATTTTAGATTAGGACATATACAAAAAAGCAGAGAAGAAATTGTAGATTAAAAAAAACAAATTTAGAGAAAGCAGTGACAACAATGAAAAATAGAGATATAGACAAGCGAGATACTCGAGTATTCATGGTGGGAGCCAAAGTATTAGTTCCTTTGGAACCGCATAGATGAAAGAAGGATGGAATTCAATATGAGGGACCATACACAATTTTAAAATTCTTATCACCAAGACAAGTTGAATTACAATTTCCAAACTCAATCAAATCAAGAAGAATTGAATGGCTGAAGAGATTCAAAGAAAATGAAGAGGAGAAGAGTGATGTTCAATAATTAATGTTTATTAATTATAGTTGTTTTTATAATAGAAAGGACACGTTGGATTATTTAAATATTTAAATATACTTTATTTGCTATTTGTTATTTGTTATTATGATTTGTGAAGAAATTGTAACTTTTATAATTTGGAATTACTTTTTCCTTTTTGCACTTATTAATTAGCTTCATCCTGCTTTGTTGACTGATTTGTTTTATTTGGTCCTCATTTCTCATTTCTCAAATTTTTTCTCTTCGTTCTCTTTTCCAAGTTCCAGAGTGCTATTCCCATCCCCTATCGGCTTTCACCCAGGTTATTTTATTTATTTATAATATTATTCATTAATTAGGTATCCTCAGCACCGGTAATGAAAATAAATGAGATGTTAACAGAAAACAAAAACCGATCACACGTGACAAAAATATATAGGATTTTATCTAAATTTATATACATATTTGGCATATTATAGTTTCTACAAATTATATTAAAGATATTACAGAGTGTTATAAATATTTAATAATCCTGAAATACTTCATTCTACTTTTTAACACTAAGATATCAAGGAGCGCTTTTTCAAAAAAACACTTTCACATTCCAAAAAACACTGGATTAATTAAATAAATTTTAATCGAAGACAAATTTCATTTTGAAAAATGTTTTTATAATATTGTCGAATTTAATAGAATAATAAAAATTAATGGAAATTTGAAATATTATTAAAATTGGAATTCAATTAGAGAAAAATGAAAAAATTTCAAATGAAACCAGAGAAATGCATCATTATCACATTTTTAAAATTTATTTCACATTTTAATATATTTTTAAATTTATTTCGTTGATTTTGTCGATTAAATGATAATTATGAAATTTTGCATGAAATTTTCATGGCTTCTTTTTGCGCTATTAATATAATATCAAATAACGAAAAAAATAATTTTCAATCAACGGTGAAACAACTTGTGACATCATTTTAAATTAGAAAAATTTTTTACAGTTTGCAATGCCAATCACAATTACGTAATTGATGAAAATGTGCTATTTTAAATTTTATAATAACTTTTATTTTAATCGATAACATATCAATTTTATTTCAATCATATCTAAATCTATTTTTCTCTGTTTTGAATGATGCTTAATTAAAAATTATTATTTTTAAACCTGCTCAATGTTATATATTAAAAGCTTATTTTAAATAAATTTAACTTTGATACGATTTTTTGGGAAATCATTTGCACACAAGTATAACTCTGATTAAGTGTGAGCCAGTCAAATGTAAGTCAACTCCCTCCTAAAAATATATATTTGGAAAGTAGGTCAATTTAAGGTCAGTTAATGTCAAACAAATAAGTCAAGTCTATTTCAGGTTTTTTTAATCATTTAGTGCTAAAATCTTTATTTAACTAAAAACGTTAAATTTTAATAACGATCACACTGCAACTGTTAAACCAATAGTCACAATATATCAGTTCACAGCTGCGCACTAGTCCCAACGATATGTGTTCACTGCAAGTGTTGACAGACAGGAGTGATCGAATTATGCTCAAATGACTAAATTATGGAAGAAAATAATGTCAAATTTATAATTTACGGCATCTTATTAATTGACATAAAAATAAAGGTCATATATATGATATATATTAGGATTCTCATCCGTGAGAACATCCGTTTTCAAATCACTAAATAATTCCATAAAATTTATTTAATAAATGATATACTCAAAAAACTTGTCTCTTCTTATTTTTTGTTATTTAAACAAATTTCAGTTTTTTTCAGTTTGATAAAAATATTTTTTAAAAATGATAAATTTCTTTCTTCTTTTTAAAATATTTTTCAAAAAAAATATATTTTAAATTTTTACAAAATTTCTAATTAATCTTTAAGAATCTTTCAACTTCCTCATATCCTCCTCCTTAAGAAATTTTTTAAGTTTTCCCACGTTTCTTTCAATCTTTTTAGCATTCTCGTTTCTTAAGATATATCGTCTGTCATGTACTTTCTCGATCACTTTATATGGTCCCTCATATCTGCCCTGGCTTTTATTGCGTGTTTCTAATTTTACTAACACATCTTCTCCTAGGTCAAATTCCCTCCTTGTTTGTTCTTCTTGTTCTTCCTTTACCTGTTTTTCTTTTGACCCGTACCATTTCTTTCTGCTAATCATTTTTCCAAAAACTATCTCTGTCGGGCTTTTTCCTGTCGTTTTCTGTTTGGTTGCATTTAATGTAAATTCGACTTTTGGTAGTATCTCTGCTCAATCCGTCTTCCTTCTGTCTCGTAAAGTAGCATTTATCAGCTCTCGTATTGTCCTGAATTGCCTTTCTATCTGTACATTTGTTTGGTGATGGTATGGACTCGAAAAACATAACTTAATATCAAGTTTCTTTGTGAATTCTCTCAACATTCCTGATTCAAACGCCTTCCAACAATCAACTATTATCTCCTTTTGGCACCCAAATCTTAAAATCCATTTTTCTAAAATCGTTTTCATTATTGTTTCCTCGTCTTGTCTTGTTATAGCTTTCAGGACTTGATACTTACTATACTGGTCTATTATACCCAATATATACTTCTTACGTCCTTTCGTTTCTTGCATTGGTCCACATATATCCACGAATATAATTTCGAACATTTCGGTTGATTCTAGTTTTTTTACTGGTTCTTTCGTTGTAATTGTTATAGCCTTGGATTTTTGACAAGTCTCACAACTTTGAATAGTTTCCTGAATCTGACTCCACAGGTATTTCCCAATATATCTATCTTTCATGTAATCAGCTACCTTCTCGACTACAGCATGACAATAGTCTATGTATTTCCTTTATGGTTTCTTGTATCTCGTTTTCAGGTATCATCGTTTTCTTTCGTAATTCTTCTTCCAAATTTATTTGTTGATTGGTGCTTCTACCTTCTTCTCTCGATCGAGTCTAGTAATCTAGTTTTTATCTTTCCTTTCTTAGCTTCTTCGTGAGCCGTTTGACATTGAACACACGTTTCACATTTAGTTCTGGACACCATGTCTGCTTTTTGTTGATTAATACAATTTCTATATTCAACGATTATATCCAAACTGCTCAAATAATTGATCCAGGTTTGGAATTGTGAAGTAATTGGCTTCTTGGTTGTCATCATAAACGTGATCGCCTTGTGGTCTGTACTTAACGTGAATCTGCTTCTGTAGAGATAGTGCTTAAAATGAATACAAAAATAGTATACCGCCAATAGTTCTTTCCTTGTAATCCAATATCCAAATCAAAGTGCGCTTGATAACATTTAAATATAGTAAAAATTATTATAAAACTGACAAATTTGTAAAACATTGCATATACAACTGCATTAAACAAATATTTTAGAAAGGCTATTCAACTTAAAAAAATCATTATAATAAACATTAAAACAACATTTAAAAAAATTAATTAAATAATTAAATATTTTATAAACTCGCGCATAATCTATAATAATTTCTAATTATTTTCGGATAAAGAATTTTCCTCATACATTTTCAATGCATTATTTTTAGATTAAAAAATAATATTAGTAATATTTGTATTAAAAAGTTTTATTTTCTGTAAGTTGATTATGAAATTAAAAAAACAAAAAATTTGTATAGTTTTATTGCAATGCCTTTGCCGTTTACTCTCACTTCTGGTCATACTTAAAATGGTATATACACCAACCAGGTAGAAAAGAGTTGATTTTGTAAAACATGTGATAATTGCTAATATAAATTTCTTTTTAAATTTTTACTTTTTTATGTTTTTTATAATATTTTTCAGTATTTTATCTTTATTGATTTATTTTATTTTTCATTTTATTTATTAAAAAGCTTGACTATGAATCAGTAAATATATCGATGTTTTTTTTGATATTGACGAATTTTCGGCACTGCTTTTTTTGAGTGATTTCTTTGGTTCAAAATCACTCTAAAAAGGCAGTGCCGAAAATTCGTCAATATCAAAGAAAACATCGATATATTTACTGATTCATAGTCAAGCTTTTTAATAAATAAAATGTCAATTGAAGAGAAATCAGTGGTGAAAATTGAAAAAAGTTCTTATAATTTTATTTTTCGTGGTATGATAATTACTTCTTTTCATGAAATATTACTAGTACGTCATTTTCCTTGCAAATTTTCAAACTCATCAAACGATTCAAATAAAGGAGAAAATAATTATTAATGCAATTAACAAGACACCCTTGGGGAATCTCTGGTTAACAATGATTTTATTACAAAAAAATGCTAGACATTACAAAAAGTTTAATTTCTTTTTAAAGATTGCAACGATTTTTTCTTAATAAAAGGTTTTCAAAAATAAATAATCATTTAATGTAAATTATTTTTCTAATGTAAGTTACTTTTGTTGAAAGTTTATTATATTTAAATTGCAACTCTGAGTAAGAAATTTATTATAATTGATAATGTATTTCTTCAAGATTAATATATAAATATACATTTAGTGGTTCCTTATGATAAATTATCCTTTCAAATCAAGCTATATAATATTCATACCCTGAAAAAAGCTCAAAGCAGCATAAATTAAAATAAATTTATTATTATAATTATTATTATAAATCAAATTAATTCACTTGAAAAAGACAATGTCGAAAATTCGTGAGTATCAAAAAACATCGCTATATTACTGATTTATAGCCTTCAAGCTCTCTTTTTAATAAATTCAATGATAATTTAAATGACAAGGACTATCTTACAGTCGAAAATCTTTTCATTAAATACATTATTCGCAGCAAAAGGCTTAAATTATCATTTTATTGTTTTAAATAATAAATGCTGCAACCAAGAAATTATCACTTTATATTATTATTATTATTATTATTATTATTATTATTATTATTATTATTAAAAATAATAAATAAATGACAAAAATAATGATGACATACTTTTAATAAATAATGAAATAACATTTTGTATTAATTGAATAGTGAAATTATTATTTCAAAGAAATAATCTCCATCATCAGTCTGTCATCTTAATTAGTATCAATTATTATATACGGAAACCAATAATGACGTAATATATATAATTTAATGAATTAATTAAATAATATATTAGAATAATTATTGTACGAAAAATTTATTTAATAATCTTTTCCAAAAATTTATCAAACTTTTATTCAATAATTTCAAATTATTTAAATTGGTTTTCCTTTCATACTTTTTATATTTTCAACAATATTACTCAAAATTTTCAACCGAATATGTTCCTGAACTCATGCACAGAGATGACTGGCCATTTGTATGTTTCGCTTTGGAAACCCTTGACAGTTTTTATATGAAAATATATAAAATAATATTTAATGCCAATGCATGTGTAAAAATAAAAATAAATACTAATTCTCCATTTAGAAAGGAAATCCTATTTGATAAATTGTATTAAAATATTTAATTGCTCCAATATTAATGGGAGCTGTCTAAATCAAAATACGAAGCCCTTTCAAGTTCAATGGGAAAACTTGAACTGATGTAAAGAATTTATTTCTTATTGTATATAATTTCTTTTTTCCTGTATGATTTTATATTAATTAATTTTTTTGCTTTTTAAAATTTGGATTTATTCTGAATAAAATGATTTTAAAATAATGATTTTAAAAATGATTATTAAAATAACATAAATAATTATAACAAAATAGATTATATAAAAATAAAGAGGAAATCGTTAATTAAATATAATATTGTAGTTTGTTATTTTATATTGAAAATTGATGCGTTGAAAAAATAAAATAACATAAAAAGTTACTTAGTTTTCAAATTAATATTTTTAAAAAAGTAAAATTAAGCAATTGCACAAAATAAAAAAATAATTAATATTACCAAAAAAAATTAATAAAATTCGAAACAAAAATATCAACCATAAAAACAATGTTTTTGAAACTCTATATTTCATTCTCTTAATTTCAACGTTATCTCTTTAATGAATAGATAAGAATATATTTTGAAATAAGGAAATAGCACTAGATTTGACAATATTTTTAAAATTAATCCGCTTTCCGTGATCGGATCGATCTAAAGATGTGATAGCAAGCAGTGTCCTTGACAAAGAATCTACTTTCAAACTTTTAGCTCAATCCGATCAAGTAAAGTAAGTTAATTTGGCCACACAAAATTTGCGTGGCACATACAAACATACAAACATTAGTGAAGTTAATATAGAGAGAGTAAAAATAGAAAAAATGATTTTGTTTAATAGCCGAATAAAGAAAATAATGAACGAAAATATTAATATTGTTTTAAAATCTTTAAAAAAGGATTGTTATAATTTAATAATTTTTTATTTAAACCTGATTCAAATTAAATATTAAAATTTACGGATTATTATTAAAAGTTAATGTCTTTTTAACTAGATTATGATCCCTTGCTAAAAAACACTGGAATGTTAGTCTCACTATAAAGCATTGAAGCAGTTGGACATACTATAATGAGAGGGTTTTATTGTCTCAGGAACTTTGTATTGGAAATTGTGGTTTCAAGTAATTTATATTTGGTAATACGGTTAACAGGCATCTTTTGTACAAAGAATTCATGTCTCAGGTATTTTGTACTGGATTTAGGTGTCAAGCGTTTTCCTAAATGTGTCAAAGGACCACAAAGTTTTAAGTCAATTTGAAACTCTGACTATAGTAAGGGGTAATTAGATCCCTTGAAAATGCCATCTACCTTTTGCGTGGAGTTGGAGAAAAGTGTTGTTAGAGCCAACTTTTTCACAAAAAAATTTAAAATAATAGTAAATTAAGAAATTTACGTTTAATAAAATTTATAATCTTTACAGCAAACATCATAATTTATAAATAAATAAATAAAATTACCTGTGGAAAGATCGCCATGATAAACGGGACGATCTATGGAAACTCAGAAAATAAAACGGAAGTAAAAAGAAATTAAAAATGAAAAAGATGAAGGAAACAGAAGAAATTAAACAAGAAAATAAAAACCAAGGTAAATACTAATTAATTAGTACAAAAAGGAAAAGGAATTTTGGAATCGAAAAAAAAGGAAAACAACAATATTCTTATCTCGACAGCCTGCCAGTGATAACGTAATTGCTGGGAGAAGGCGGTTAAACGAAAAAAGAAAAAGGGGAAATAGCTTGAAGGCCGTCAGAGATAAAAATGAAACAGTCGGGGATGGCAGGAAAAAGAAAGTAGAAAAACACTTGATTATCTTGAGTGCCACAAATTAACGAGGTATAAAAGGAGGTGGCACAGCAGAAGCAGGAGAGAATAAACTATAGAGAAGACGAGTTATAAAATTAAGAAGACGTGGGATAATTGTATTAGCGAAAAGTTTGGATAAGCTATTGAGAGAACAATTTAGAAGAAATAATTGAATAAAATTGAAGCAGAGAAACAAAAAAGAAAACAGAAATAAAGAGAATCAGTAAGAGTTTATTCAGTTGATAATAGAATAAAGTTAGACGAGTAAAACCAAGTCAAAATCAGAGAACAACCAGTTAAAATTACCAATTATTACACTCCTCAGTTGTGAGATATTTGTCAAATCAAAGTTATACGAGTGTGCTATTCTTCACCATAATGTTGTAATAAGCACTGTATAATAGTCAGCTTGTTGAGTCAATTGTATCATTGTGAAAATATTTGTGATATTCAATAAAGTTTCCAGTGTTAATTGTTATTTGTGTGGCAGTCAAAGACACGCTTGGAGTCAGAGTAAGAGTTCTAATTCTATCACCAACTTAATAACCCAACAATTTCCTCAACTCGAAAATTTAAATAAACATTACAGTATCGGCATTTTTAGATACAGAATTAATTAATGCATATCTAGATGGTAGAGCATATAACAATAAATAGTAATACAATAATAGTTTTCTTGAATTAAATAACTTTCATTTATGTTATTTTTCTTGCTTTATATTATAATTAAAAGATGTTAAAAACTGTCAGATCAATTTTAATAAATTTTTTGTATTGTTTCAAAACTTTTCATTTGATCTATTATTTTGATATTTTTGATAATTTTAGGTTCTATTTTTTTTACTCTTTACTTTTCAATTTTATTCAATTTAATAGCAACGATGTATAATAATAAATTTAATTTATTGAATTTATTATAAAATTTTAATCCTGACTTACTTATTTGATTATGAATTTATTTTTGGAATTTATAACCGTGTGAGAATTTGAAAATATCAAAAGAGTCATTTAATAATTAAAAACTAAAAATGTAACTAAACTTATAACAATGTCATAGTAAAAAAGAATATGAAACTATATANCTCAGGCCCGACGCTAGAGTATTTGGCGCCCTAGGCAAACTAAAAAAATGGCGCCTCTAGTCTAGAAACAAACCCAATAATTAAAGAAGTAAATGAAAATAAAATAACTATACTTCATTTATTTATTACACAAAAATATATATAAAAACAAAAACCATTTAAAATTTAATTTTTCGTGCTTTTAGTTTAGCGAAATCTTCAAGCAGCAACTTCGTATCTATATCACGCGCCATTTCGTGTTCAATCGACAATATTGCTAATCCCACAAGCCGTTCTTGTGACATTGTAGATCTTATATATGTTTTGATCTGTTTAAGCTTCGAAAAGCTTCGTTCACCGCTTGCCACAGAAACTGGTAGGGTTAATAAAATTCGCAAAGCAACAAATATATTTGGAACGCTGTCCACTATATTATTTTTACAAATATAATTAAGTACATCTTCCGGCAATAAGTTTTTTGGAATATGTCTAGCTATAAATATCAATTCGTTCAATAAATCTGTACCATCAATATCTTTAGAATCATCGTGCCGTAAAAAATTTTCCAGTTTAAGACAATCCTCTAATATTTTCTTTGACGAAATATATTGCAAATTATGTATGTTGTATAGAAATCTAAATGTTGAATTTATCGTTGACATTTGGGTGAATCTTTGCTCAACAGATTTTAAAGCTCTATCCAAAACTGCGAAGTAAAAGCTGATCTTAAATTTTTCTTTTGGGTTCTGAATGGGCTCATCGTTGGCTTCATATTCGAACTGTTTTTTTTGTTTTCTGATACGCTGAGTTTGTTTAAAGATTGGGGAAATTTCTGATTCTTCAGCAAGTTCTCGCGCATCTACCAATATTCTTTCAAAACCTTCATCATTTCGGGAGTTGAATAGAAATTTTTTGGTATCTTCTAGTAGCTTCATAGCATCTTGAATATTAATTTTCTCAGATTGAAGTTGTTTGCTTGTAATATTTATGTTGAAAAGAATATCATACCAGATAATAACAGAAACTACAAACTCGAAATTCGAAATAGCTTTAGCAAGGCCCTGTGCTTCTATACGTGAAGTATTACCAGAAACTCCTGTTTGAGAAGTATCTTGAAAAATATCAATAAGTGCAGCAATAACTTTACTTAGCTGATAGCGTAGAGGTTTAAGGGCATCGATTCGGCTCTCCCATCTTGTATCGCTCAATGGCTTCACTGTCAAGTTTGAAGCATGACGTTTTAAAACTTCCCATCGACGTGTTGAAGCGGCAAAATAGACATATATTCGTTGCACTAACATAAAAAATGATGTAGCATCTAAACAACAGCTTACAGCGTCATTAACAACCAGATTCAAAGAATGCGCAGAACAAGGAACAAATAGTGCTCGTGGATTTAGATTCAGAATTCGCCGTTGCACGCCATTTTCTTTGCCTTTCATATTGCTACCATTATCGTATCCTTGGCCACGCAAGTTCTCAATAGGTAATGACATATCTGCTAACATCTGAACGATTTCATCGGTCATACCAGCACCAGTTGTATCTGTTAGTTTCACAAATCCCAAAAAATGTTCTCTTATGCATATGGGATCTAAATCACAATTTTCTGTATTTGTATGGACAAAACGAATAATCAACGTCATTTGTTCAGTATGGCTAACGTCTGGTGTGCAATCCAGGATTATTGAAAAATATTTAGCCATGGAAATCGATTTTAAAATTTTTGTTTTAATACTCTTAGATAAAAGTTGTATTAACTCATTCTGAATATCTTTTCCCAAATAATGAACTTGTGTTTCATTGTTCTTTATTCTGCGAAGATGCTCACCCATAATTGGATCAAAAGAGGCCAAATATTCTACAAAGCTAAGGAAGTTTCCATTTCCAGGAGAATACAATTTTTCATTGCTTCCGCGAAATGCAATATTTTGCGTAGCAAGCACTTTAACTAGACCTATAAGACGCTCTAAGACTTGTTGCCAGTGTCTCTCTTCTTGTTTTATGAGACGCAAATTATCCTGGTCAATAGTTTTATTCTTTTTTAAACGCAATTCTAGCTCCTTCCAAGTTTGAAAATTAATTAAATGATCCTTATTTTTCTCATGTCTTTCTAAAATTACAGACATATTTTTCCAATCGCTTGATCCTTTATCGGAGAGATGTATTACACGCTGGTTATTATTAAAAATTTTGCAACAAAAGCAGAATGCCGAATTAGTTGTTTTGGAATACTGTAGCCAATGACGCCGCATTTCTTCTCCATTTGCAAGTCTCCTTCTATAAAAATTCATTGAAAATTTTCTATGGCTCTCATTTTGAGGAAAATCAAATTCTTCAATTTGTTCTGGTCCGTGTTCAACCAAAATTTGCCTCAAACGGCCAGAACGTAAGTCATGTGAATTTAACCAAGTTGCCGGATCACTATAATCAAGACTCGAATTTACGCTTTCTAATATTTCCAAAGTTTCATTAATTAAAATTTCTTCAGTGTCTTCTATAGTTTCTAATACAATTTCTTCTATAGGTTCTTCAACAGTTTCTTCAATTGTTTCAACTTCAGTTTCTTCTATAGTTTCTTCCACATTCGTATGTGGAAACTCAGTCAAAATAGGCACCTCTGCATTTCTAGTTGTAGAGTTCCTATCCATTTGCTCTTCCAAATTGCAGTCTACTTGTTTTCTCGGAGTCATTTCATTTCGATTTTTATCTTGTGATTGTTGACGACAAATATATTTCAGAAAAGCACCTTCTTGCTTTTTTTCTTCATTTTTCTTTTCAGCTTTACGTTTTCTATTTTGTGCGCCAGATAATTTTTTTCTATCTGCCATTATGCTACCTCAAGTAAAAATTAATAGAATATAATAGATTTAATAATAGGTGTAGAAAAATCCAATATAAATTAAATTACTGTGTTGTATATATGTAAAAATTATACTGGAAGTACGACCGAAATTATATATACTTTAAATAAAAAAATTTGAGCCCTGCACTAATTAAATTTTATTTTTTTTTTCACTTTCTGTTTATTTATTTTTTAACTTTTTTAACATTTACTTTAGTCTTTTAAAACTTTACTGCATGTGACTTTATTCTTTTAAAATAAAACTAAAAATTATTGCGTAATTTAAAAAAATTTCAGAGCATGCTATATGCTAAATTTTTTTTAAAACCGCTTTTCAGTTAACTTTTTTGAACTTGCAAAATATTTTTTTAAATCGATTTTCCGTTGTATTTTTTTAAATTTTAAAAGAAATAAGTAATCGGTATCGGACTAAAACAACGATGGAATTACATGTTTTACGTACATACATATATATATATATATATATATATATATATATATATATATATATATATATATATATATATATATATATATATATATATATACAAATTCATACATATGTATATATCAATATAAAGATAGAAAGTTTATAAAATATTTAATTTACTTGATAAAAAAAGCAGAACTATTTGGCGCCCGCTTGTAAATCGGCGCCCTAGGCTGCTGCCGACGTCGCCTATGCCTAAAACCGGGCCTGATATATATATATATATATATATATATCCTCCCTCGGTAATCGTCCTTTATCATTAGTAATGGCAATTTTATTCTCTTTCCCTGTACCCTATTCTACAGCAGACACATTAAGAGGACCAGAATTCAAATTTACCAAGTGTATTATTGCTCCTTGTCATTGCACCTTTTCCTTCATAAACTTCAATTAATACTCCCATCTGGTTATCAGCATATGTAGTAAATAGTTGAGTTTGTTTTGTTAGAATAGGTGTATTCCATTTAATCAAAGCCATCATCACTCCACCGATTTACCTTCAAAAATATCATCTTCAATTGTTGAAACATCAAATGTTCATCCTCTTAAATAAAATATTAACAATTAATTGCTTTTAGAACCGACATTTTTGTCTAATCCATAAGTTATAGCATCAGCTGTTGATTCATTTATGATTCGCAAAATGTTTAATCCACTCACTCGCAACTGCATTTTTGCTTGCTTGTCTTTGAATATCTTTAAAATAAACTGGAACTGTTCGAAGAGCATCCTTTACTGATTTACTCAAGGATGCTTCCGTAATTTATTTAAAATTTTTAAAACCATCAGTAAACTTTCTTTGGAAGAAAAATATTTAAATGTAATATAAATGTAATTATAAATGTTATGCTTTAAGTTTAGATTTAATAATTATTATTTGAAGCTGCTGGAACATCTTCTAAATTATTTTTGAAATCAGGTTCAAAAGATAACGTCATAATTCCAAGTATTTATTTAATGAAATATTGTATAATTTCCAAATAAATTTTCAGCCTTGAATAAAATATTTTAAAAACCATTTATTAAAATTTCGATATTTAAAATATATTTATTTAAAAATTACTTACTAATAAAACTTCTTTTAAAAAACTTATTTATTTAAAATTTATCTTTAACAAAATCTATTTTCCATTTAAAAATTATTTTAAAACTTATTTTAAATGTCTATTATTTATCATTTCAAATTATCTTAATAAATCATTGAAATATTTAATTCTCAGCTGAAAATACCTCACAATTATAATTTATACCATAACTAAATAAAAATAATTTTTGTATTTTGTAACTATCTATTGATTCAATATAGTCTTAATGGTTAATTATTTATTAACATTGTTACATTTAAAAGTGACTAGCGACGGGGTAACTATGTATATATCGGCGTTTCAATTCCGAAATAGACAATAAATGACATGAAATAATAAAAATGTAGTCAGCCTACTTCCAGGCCGCCAAAAACAAAAACAATCCACATTTGTGTTTTAGATAAACAATGAAGTATAACAGCCACTGGAGTAACTGAAGCACGTGATCTAATTAATATGCATGCTCAGTGCATCACGGATTCAAACTACTCCAGTCACGTGATTGAACTATATGATTCCAACGTATATAAACCATTGGAAAATGTTTATTTTTATTCTTTCTTCCGAGTTTAATTATTGTTTAGAATATTTAAAGAACTTTGCAGCTTATTGATATGGCTTTAGAATTTTGGAAATCGGAAAAAAATAAAAAAATGTTGGTTTACAATAGTTATCTTTATCACATGGAGAGAAAAACTGAACAGAAGGAAATATGGAGATGCTGTGATCGATCCTCCAAAGGCCGTTGCCATACCACCAATCCGGTCGAAGAATTTCGATGCAATTATTTTAATATTGTAATCGATACAGTTATAGTGCAAATCGAAGAAAGATTCAAAAACATACCCAAAATAATTTTCATATTTAAACTAATAACAGATATAAAAGTTTAGAAAACGATGAATTAATTCAACAGATTTTATAATACTTATAATTTCACAAGATTTTATAATATTTTATAATAAAGATGTTAACAAATGTTTAATTGAAGAAATTTTATCATTAAAAGGATTAATTTTGAACGAAATTGATGTTAAGAATGCAGACGATATATTTCACTTTATTTTAAATAACAACTATAATGAAATTTTCCCTATATTATAACTGTATTAAAATTATTATTTACGCTTCCAGTTACTGTTGCAAGTGCAGAACGTTCGTTCAGTAAATTAAAACTGATTTAAAATTACCTCCGATCAAGTATGTCCACGAATAGATTAAATTCACTTGCAATATTGAGCATAGAAAAATAAATGGTCAAAGAATGTGATTTTTCTAATATAATTAATGATATGGCTATTAAAAAGTCACATATTACAAGTTTAAGTTTAGTAAATCTTAATTATTTTTTATATATTGATTATGTTTTATTATGTTTTATGTACTTTTTTCATAGTTCTTTGTTTTTGTATTGTTTGTGTATTATTTTATTAATGAAAAAAATACTGATGAATTTTTTAGTTTTCTCTTTTTTTATGTTGAGGGCCCAAAAGAATATTTGCAACCGGGCCCATTCATGGAGAAGGCCGGCCCAGATGGGTAGAAGTGGAATTGAGTTAACTCGAAGCTTTCAAATTATTGACCAAGCAGAAGTTTTAATATTCTTAGAATATGTGTTATCATAAATAGAGTTTTCTCTGATCATCCTGGATTTCTCACCAAATCTCGCTTTTCTAAGTAACCAGTGGTTTTCTTATAAACAGAATTTAAATCGGGATAATCAGAATTTTCTTCCTTTAAGTGCATTTTTTGTACTATAGCCTATATAATTACTACGAGGTATTGATAAACATATTAAACTTTAACCACTTAATCAAGATGTCTGTCACGCCTTAAAAATCTTGATGAACCCAATTTTGAATTAGAAGATACTTCTGACCACAACGAATTCGATTTATTTTGAAGAATGTTTAAATTGATTGAGTAAAATCTACTAAAATTACAAGAAATTAACTAAAAGTGTATTGTTTAGTGATTAAGAATAATTGTTACCATTTTCTCCGTTATACGTAATTTTTGGCTGTTGAGATTATGAAGCCTTCAACGCCCTTTCAATATTAATTACTTATCCATCTATTAGTATTATTAAGTTAATTTGATCTATAAAAGGCACGAAAAAGGATTTTAAATAAAATGCCTTGGTAGAATTATATATTTATTATTCAGTAAATAATTTGTTTATAATTTTTTATTTATTTATTTATTGTTCAAATTCGGAATTAATACGATAGAAACTCTATTAAAAATCAAAATTTTAAACTCAAGCAAACGTGACATTTTCATTATATAATTTTCATAACTGAAACTTAAAATCTAATTTATTTCATCTACCCAATATTTAAAATTGAAAAAAATATTTTTCATTTTCTTGTTTAATCATTTGTAGAATTTTGTTAGGAATTTTATTTATATTTTCATTCTTCAGATGTATGAATAGATATTAAATGAAATGAAATAGATAAATAATTTAAATTAAATTAAAATAAAAAATTTAATAAAATAAGAAAAAATTAGTGTAAATAAAGAAATTGGAATAACATATGGTGATTTCAGGGTTTTGATGGTCTCGTAAACAAGGCTTTTGTTAAAAATTGAAACAATGTGTATTTACTTGTTCGCATTTCCATCATTTTTTAGATATTAAACAGAAATACAATAAAATTAACAATATTTGTCAAAGTAGAAATCGTAAAAGTAAGTGCACAATAATATCTTACTGATTTACTGATTTATAGTCTTCAAACTCTCTTTTTAATAATTTCAATGGAAAAAATAATCAGTGGTGACATTGGAATAAATAAAAGTTTTGATTATTGAAAATTATTTTTAAAAAATAATTATTTAAAATTTGTATTTATAATTTAAACTTTACTAATATAGTATTCATCCGTCATGAATGTAGGTAACCTGATGATGATAATACTACTATCAAAATATATAGTGAAAAAGATGTACGAATGGCGATTTTTATTAATAAAATTTTTACCGTATTTTGCATGCTTCAGTTGTTTGATTTCATTTCAAAAAAAATATAAAAGCTTTCGAAATTTAATTTAGATCTGACTTCAACAAATCTTTTTATATTGTTCGGTAGGATATTCGGTAATCTAACTCCATTTCTCCTTGATCGAAAAAACGACTCGACAATATTATTCCTAGCAGTCTTTTATATTTCAGCTCGACCCTATAAGAGACCATTCCAATTAGGTTGACAAATTCGAATTTGATAATATACTTTTTTTAGGTTTTGGTTTAAGTTTTCCCAATTCTTTCAAATATAGATTTTTCTTCGATTAAATTATTTTTTTTAACTTTTTCGATTTAACAGCTAATTAAAAGAATCAATCTTCTTTCACTGCACTTTCTCATCACTTATCACAAATAATTTATTGCAAACATTCCACACAGCATTATCAAAATTAAGATTGAAACCAAATGTCATTGCGTATTTCATTTATGGTCATTCTATTTGTAGGATTATAATCCAGACATTTGCTAACTAACTTTTGTAATGTTTCTGAAGACCTATAAAATATTATATCCTTAATGTAGAAATTGTTTTTTAATAGATATGGAAGTTTTCTTTCCATGCATTTGTAAATTAGAGCGCCTAACATGAATACAACACTTTTGTTTACATCAAATGTTTGACGAAGTAATACCTCCGGACTGCAATATCCAACTGTTCCAGCATAACTGTTAGTTTTAGGGTACTTCATCACATTATCAAAGAGAGCGTCTTCATAATCAATAATCTTTACCTGATATGTTGTTTTATTTACAAATATATTTTCAGGTTTGATATCGAGATGATAAATGCCTTTATCGATTAATTTTTCAATAGCAATTATTACATTTTTTGCAATTCTTTTAACACATCTTTCTTGTCGCTTTTTCTCCATAATGTACTCCTCTAGTTCAGCCCATTTACCGGTCAAATGCTCCATAACAATTGAAAATTCTTTGTCGTCTTGAAAGAAATCAAGAATCTTAGGGCAAATTTCATCATCATTAATTAATTGATTAAAATGCATTTCCAATGGAATACGAAATGGATAATTTGGATTCTGTGCAAATAATCTATTTTCAGATTTGTGGATTCTTTTAATCACTACAGTTTTGTTCCTTTTATTGTTCTGGGAATTATTCTCAGCAATATATACTTCACTTGTTGTTGATGACTGAAGGGTTTGAATGTGTTTATATTTATCATTAATATTTATCATTTTAATTTTGTTTAAATTACATGTTATATATTTTATTAATAGTTATACATTTTTTTAATTTTAAAATTATTTGATTTGTTATTGGATGAAAATATAAAATAATAAATTATAAACAATTTGGCACTAACGAAAGACAAATCATATTTGCAAGAGCTCAATTAATTTATAATTATTTTCTTGATTTTTGATTTACTTGCTAAATTTAAATAGAATTTTTAAGTTGAAAGATATATCGTAGTACGATGTGAGAACATAACTCAATTTGACTTCAATAACCTTTCAAAGCCATTGTAACTAGGGAGTAATTTGTTTTTGCTTTTTTTGGTTATGTATTTGCTGCAGGGAGCTACGCTTATATTTTCTGGGATTTTCAATACATAAAAGATCTTATAGAAAAAAAGCCAGGATTTTTCTGACTATAGTGAGGGGGTCTCGATTGAACTTGAGATTTTCAATACAAATAAAGGGCCTATAGAAAAAAATTTAAAGAAAAAGAATTTCTATGACTATAGTGAAAGGGTCTCTATGAAACCTGAGAATTTCAATACAAATATCAGTCTACACTAAAATAGCCAAGGATTTTTCTGACTATAGTGAGGGGGTCTCCTTGGTCCTGTGATTTTCAATACAAATATAAAAAAAACCATAGAATTTTTTAAGTAAATTAAGATGGGCCTCCTTCGTCCTGGGATTTTCAATACAAAATCCGATTCTCGTTAAAAACCATGGATAAGCAAGTATAATTTGGGTGGGTCTCCTTTGTCCTGAGATTTTCAATACAAAAAGAACCTTACACTAAAAAGCATGGTAAATTAAGGATAAATAGGTAAATTATGGGATCAGATTTTTAAATTAAAGTAAATTATGGGCTCAAATACATAAATAAAGGTCTAAAATTTAAAATTAAAGTAAATTAAGGTTCAAATTTTAAAATAAAGTAAAATCTAGGCTCAAATAAGTAAAGTAAAGTATATTACGGTCTAAAAAATTTAAAATAACGTAAATTATGGGTTCAGATTTTTAAATTAAAGTAAATTATTAGCTAAAAAATTAAATTAAGGTTCAAATTTTTAAATTAAAATAAATTAAGAGTCTAAAAATTGAATTAAAGTAAATTAAAGTCTAAATTTTAAAATAAGGAAAGCAATGGGCTTAAATAAGTAAGGTAAATTATGGGTTTAAAAACTGAATTACAGTAAATTATGGGCTCAAATAAGAAATTAGGGTTTAAAACTTTAAATTAAAATAAATCAATGGCTAAATTAATTAATTAGGTAAATTAAGGGCTAATTTTTAAAATTAAGTTTTTGTTGTTCTAGAATTTATAATAAATAAATTAAAGTTAAAAATTTTAAATTAAATTAAAAATTTCCAAATTAAAGTAAATTAAACTAAGAATTTTAAATTTATTAACAAAAAGATTGAATAACCACCAACTTATTTTGAGAAATGTAATTTTTTAATGAAAATTTTTATGAAATAATTTTCAGAGTCAATTTTAGATGCAAATCTTTGTCAATAATTTTTCACTACTTGAAATTATTGGTTAAATATTTAAATAAGGGTTATATTCAGTTGTTAAGTAAATTATGTTGTAAAATTAAGTAATAAAGGATAAATAGGTAAATTAAAGTAATATTTGGTAAACAAAGGTTAAATTAAGTAATCAATGGTCTAGAATTTTAAATAAGTAAATTAAAGTTAAAAATTTTAAATTAAAGTAATATTTTTGAATTAAAATAAATTAATGTAATAAGTAAATTAAAGTTAGAAATTTTAAATTCATTATCAAAAGATTGAATAACCACCAACTTTTTGAGAAATGAATTTTTTTTAAATTTCTAATTAAAATCACCCGATAAATTTCTTCTAATAAAGATCAATTTTCTTTAGTCGATGTCAATATTTCTCAACCTTTGTATGCCTATAACACTTTAAATAAAGATAAAAATAATTTAAAGTTGATATCAAACCTAATTATCTCTAAATAATTCATTGTCAAAACCAAGTAAATTAGTCATTAACTCTACTTAATAAAACCCTAGATAATTAACAGAAAAAAAAACATTTTTCTAAATCAGAAATCTAAATTAATTTACTGTGCAGTCATCACAACCTAATAAAATGATATAATTTTACATTATTATTGATTCACTATTTTCCCTAATGTAATTTCCCTTAAAATATTTCCAATAAGAACCCATTTAAATACTCAAAAGATTCCCACTGATCTCTCACCAAATATTTTAACCCCATTAAACATCTAACTGACTATACCCCCCTTAAAAGATCATATATTCCTATTTTATCCGATCCCTCACAAAATAATTTTACCCCTTTAAAAATTTATATCTTTTGATAATTAATTTAAAAATTATTACTTTCAATCAAGATACCGACATTGAACTCAACTTTCACTCACAATTTCCACATAGCAGACACAATTCATCCAATACTAGGCTCCGATTTCCTCAGCGAACAATCCTTCATGTTAGACTGCAAAAAATCGACGACTATTCACTATAAACAAACATCTCAATCCTATATCCACAAATGTATCACGCAACAGAACATCAATCTCTAAACAGAAATCTCCAACGAGCCAACTCAGCTTTAGTCAATCTATTGACTACGATAGAACGCAATAAACACATGTCAGATATCCAACACTCACCTAATTCAGAGCCAATGCACGACATAATCGAGACAATCTTAATCACATACTCAAATTTCATCACAAAATCCCTTATCATACCACCTACAACTCTATCGAATCATTATATTCCGACATTACCGTGCATACCACAACACAACCAAGCCAGACCCCTCCCACCCATCAAACTCAACGCAGTTAAAGCCGAATTCACCAGTCTAGAGAATCCAGGCATTATACGCCGTTCTTCATCTCCATGGGCGTAACAAATACACGTAGTCACCAAGAAAGACGGTTCACTCAGGCCGTGCGGCTACTACCGTCAACTCAATCAAGTGACCATTCACGATGCATACCCAATGCCACTTATCAAAGATTTAATAACCCACTTTTCACAATCCACCATATTTTCAATTATTGACCTCTCGAAAGCCTACCATTAGTTTCCCGTACATATCGATGACGTTCCCAAAACCGCTGTAACTACACCATTTGGAAATATCGAATACAAGTTCATGCCTTTCGGCCTAAGAAATGCAGCTCAGTCTTTACAACGCTTCATGGACACAATTATCCGGGAGGTCCACCACGCTTTTGCATACCTCGACGATATAATTGTAGTATCAACCGACCGCGACACTCACAACAAAGACCTACACACTGTTCTTGACATATCGAACCGTTATAACTTACAGATCAATGTAAATAAATGCAATTTCTTTCAAACACGCGTCAGATTCCTTTTTCAAAACCTTTTCCTGAACGACTTGACGTAATCCGCAGCTTTCCATTACTCGCCACCGTAACACAATTACGTAGCTTTTTGGGCATCGTCAATTTTTGTCACAGATTCATAAAAAATGCATCACACATAACGGCACCTCTTTCAGCACTGAACAAAGGAAAGAAAAACTCAACTCATTAACTTGTCCGACACAACACGTGACGCACTCAACACAGTCAAAGACGCTCTATCCAAGATTACAACTCTTCACTACTCGAGTCATAACCTCCCATTCACCCTCACAACAGATGCATCAAATATCGCCGCCGGCGAATTCCTTCATCAAATTAAAGTCAATGTTTCACTCCCAATAGACTTTTTCTTTAGAAAATTTTCATTGACAGAGAATTGCTTGTTATTTTTTTAGCTGTTAAGCATCTCTCAGAATACTCGCAACTTCAACCTCATGGGTCAAAGCGTTACCATTTGTTTTACAAGGATGGTACAACACACCCAATCGTTCAAGCGGCGTATCTCCTTCTATAATATAAGCCTAGTGTGATTATCTTAATATATAGAAATGATTTAACTCAACAATATCCAGCTGAATTACGAGTTAAAAAGGTATTTTCTCAAGTAAGGAGTCATGGTTTGTAAACAAAGCTGAAATAAATTAAATAAAAGTGCGAGTAATCAATAAAGGCATTTATCATCTAGATATCAAACCTAGAAATATATTTGTAAATAAAACAACATATCAGGTAAAGATTATTGATTATGAAGACGCTCTCTTTGATAATGTGATGAAGTACCCTAAAACTAACAGTTATGCTGGAACAGTTGGATATTGCAGTCCGGAGGTATTACTTCGTCAAACATTTGATGTGAACAAAAGTGTTGTATTCATGTTAGGCGCTCTAATTTTACAAATGCATGGAAAGAAAACTTCCATATCTATTAAAAAACAATTTCTACATTAAGGATATAATATTTTATAGGTCTTCAGAAACATTACAAAAGTTAGTTAACAAATGTCTGGATTATAATCCTACAAATAGAATGAACATAAATGAAATACGCAATGACATTTGGTTTCAATCTTAATTTTGATAATGCTGTGTGGAATGTTTGCAATAAATTATTTGTGATAAGTGATGAGAAAGTGCAGTGAAAGAAGAGTTTTTAATGATTGATTTCTTTAATTAGCTGTTAAAGAAACCTTTTCCTTTTTTCCTTTTCATATTTCCCTTGAAATCTCCATCATTTAACTCTCAAAGATAGAAATTCATTAAATTTATTATTTTCTAAAGACCCAAAAAAAAACAAATTTAAATTTTACTTAAATTATCGTAAAATATCTAACTAAATATCAAATATTTTCATAGAATAACATAAATAAAAAAGAATAACATAGTTCTTTACTGATGCCTTCATTTACTCATATTCCAGCCATTTCAAACTTAACACTAAATAATATAATATTTTAGTAAATTCTACGATAATACTTAATTGACAAGAAAATTTCAGATATATTTTGATAAAATTAACTGGTTTCATAGCTTAAGATTTTCAATATTAAAAAGTTCATCAATTATCAATTATGAAATTATCAATAAATTAATTGATACTAAAATGTGCCATAGAATTACCATCAAAATCCAAAAATATTTTATATATTCATTAGCATCAACATGAAACTCTGAAATTCACAAAAATGATTATGATCACTCGAATATGTACCAAATATCTCCTAAAACTTGATATCTTCATCGCCTCAAATTATCTACAATTATCTTTAAAATTTCCTTACAATAGCCCTCAAAATAAGATATTCAGCTCATTATCCTTACTGATATTTCATTGAAAATTATCTTATTTCACAAAATAAAAAGTTTTGGATAAAATTTGCAATGAAATAAATACCGTCAGAAAATGAGAATATTCATTGAAACTGGAAATAAATACAAAATTATTCATTGAAGACAAAAATTACACTTAGAAATACACTTGCAATGTTATTGAAGATAAGAGGGTTGAGGATGTAATTCAAGATTGGAAAGATGTTAAAATTAATTGAACTTGATTAAAGTAACTTACATAACACTCAAATGAATTAAAACCAAAACAAGACGTTTTGCACGAAAAAAACTCAAATATAGCATAGATAAGTAACAAAAAGTAAAAAAATCCGAGTTATTGGTGATAAGAGATAATAAAAATGAAAATAGAAAGGATTTTCACAAAATATCATTAAAAAAATAAATTATGAGTCAAAATTATAATTAAAATGATAAGCAATGCTTTAATATTCTATGTAAGTGACGAAATTCATCATGGCCACATAAGACTAGTTGAAGTTAAGTAGAATTTAAGACTTTAGAAATTAAATTACCAAAAACTTAAATAAAATTACGTAGGAATTAAAAGAAATAGGAATATATAATAAAATTATTAAATTATCATAGAATATTCTAGAAATTGGCCATATCTATCATGGCGGCGAAATAATTTAAAATTAAACAAAATATAAAAATCAAGAAATAAAATAAACTATAAATTTTAAAAAATCGCCATCAAAATTGATAAAAATTAATTGGATATAAATAATTCAAATCTCTTTTACATAATCAGTGCGCACACACATACTCTCATACTAGTGTATATATATATATATATATATATATATATATATATATATATATATATAAATATATATATATATATATATATATATATATATATATATATATATATATATATATATGGTGCAGAAGGAATGTTTAATAAGAAATGACATGGATACGAAAGTAGGTAGTTATGTGCACTCCAGATCCAGACCCCCCCTATTTTTTTAAAAAAAATTTTAAAAAGACCCCCTACTTTTTTTTAATTTTTGTTTTAACTATCGATTACATAATAATTTAATTTTGTTTAAATCATTGATTACATATTATTTTAATTTGTTTAAATCGTCGATTATGTAATAATTTAAATTCTTTTGAATCTTTGATTACATCATAAAATTTAATTTTTTTATAAGAATTTTTTATGTCAATATACTTGAAATTTAATTCTATATTAAATGAGACTATGATGTAATCAAAAATCTGAAATTTCATTTTTAGTTCACCATTTTTGAATTTACACATCTTTTTAAACAAATTGAGATATTTTCACTCAAACAATATATAGATATAATTTTAATCTCTACAAAATGACATCATTATTTACTTCAAATTCATAATCATAACACCTTAGACAATGTCTTTTTCAGCCAACTTTTACATACACACATATTTTCAACTTTTAAAAAATACAAATTATTCATCTATACTTAAGAAAACTCATTATGATAGTAAAAAAAATTATATTAAAACACATATTAAAAGAAGTATTAAAAACTAAACATTTATTAAAATCCCAGAGAAATTCGAGCACTATCTAATCTCCAAATCGGTGATATGACATCTTTCTCATCCATTTTATATCCCTGTATTGAAATATTTACAAACCAGCTTTCCACATCTTTATATTCAATTTCTTCAAAGGCATCATGAAAACGGGAATTTCGATTGTTGATGATTATATTTCCATTGCAACTTAGATTCTTATTGATTTTCCCCAACACTTTATTTATTGCAACAACATCTTCTTTTGTTATATGAGCAATGAAACTTGAATATTGCGACTTGATCAATTTGACTGCATTTGAGAATTTATATGGAATTTCGTCTACCAAGAAATATATCTTATGGTTATGATACATTTGTATTGGTTTCACATCATTCTTGGCATGCTTCGTCTCAGTTATTTTCTTAATTGGGCTTGTTTATTTCAATAAATTAGAAAATGTTTTCTCACCAAAAACTGATTGACTATAACAAGTAACATAAAAATACTATAACGTAAAAATAGTTTACTATCACAAGTAACAAAATAAAAATTTTGTAACGCTTAAAAATAGAATGAAAACAAATTTTTTATATCATAAAATTTATTAATTGACAACCATCATCATTCGGAAAATGAGGATGATATAGCAAATCTTCATCTGGATCAACTATGGGCAGCAACATTTCTTCATCAGAAGCATCAGCCATAACCATACCATCCCCCCTATAATGACCATTAGTATAACTTTTATTTTTAAGTACCCAATTGCGCTTATCGTCAGCATTAGTTAAAGCCCTCTTATTATTTTTAATACTGAAAAGTTGATGATTTTACTCGTTATCCTAAATTGTGGTGCTGTATAAATCTCAATATTATTTCTTAACAATTCTATAACAATTCAAATACGACTGATGAGTTAGTCCAGTATCTTTCATTGTGACTCCCTTCGCTTTCATACATCCCTTACTACCCTTCATGCTATAACATTTTGGTCTTAAAAATATCCATTCATCATATCCAAGAACCTTGCTTTCATCTTTAAATGTTTTTTTATGTATAACCCAGTTGCTTCCTTTTTCGCTAACTTTAATTATTTTTTCATTTAATAAATCAATACCATCTTCTAAGAAGGTATCACTCATGGGTCTAGCAGAATTTGAAATAACGAATGATTGAAATTCGTCATCTTTTTCAAATTCCACTTTCAAACAAAATTGAATTTTTATTGAACCCATCTCGGATGAAACTTTATTTATTTCATTTATTAACTGAGTAGGGATCGAAACTGTTTTTAAATTTAAGGATGAAACATCCATTTTAACTTCTGCATGTGTTTTATTTAAATCGAATATGGTTTCAGGTTCAAGTGAACCACCTTGTTGATTAATAATGACTTCTGTAGAAGTTGATGTAATAGAAGTATTATTATTATTTTTATTATTATTATTATTATTATTATTATTATTATTATTATTATTATTATTATTACTTCAATAAATAACAATATAAATATATTTTTATCAAAAAGGTAAATTGACTGTAAATATATTTAACCTATTACATAATAGTTTAAACATACTTAATACAAAATAAATTATTGATAAAAATAAATTTAACCTGTTACATAATAGTTCATTATTATTATTATTCAAATATATTATAGTTATTGTATTTAAAGTATTAATTATTAAGTATTAAAATAAAAACATTAATAAATCCTTTAATAAAACCTTATAAAATCATTAAAAATCTTTAAATAAAAATAAAAATCTTACATTTAACTTTTCTTTTTGATATTTTGCAATCATTTTTTCCATATGCATTATTGTGCGCAATCAAATTGTTGCTATTATTATTCTTATTTGTACTTGATTCGTTTTTATTTCGTCAATTTATGCTGCATCCATTCATGTTGTTTATAATAAAATCTAAAAAGAATAAATAATTATAAATTTAATAATAATAACGAAATACCATTTGTCATGTTTTCAATGTTATTGTTAGAGCTTTTGTTGAAATTTCGATTAAGTCCTATAAATTATATCAATAATAATGACAAATAAATAAATAAATAAATCTTACCATTCTTGACACTGTTTCCGCTTTGGCTTCCTTGATTATTTCTTGACATTTTGTTGAGTTTAAAATTTTAGGTATATAATAAAAGTAATGGCATATTTTTAAACATTGCTTTATATATCATAAATTTCGTAATATGTATTCATCCAATAGAAATTGAGAGTATTACATGCACACACACTGTGAAATACTTTTCACACCTTGGGAAGCAAAACTTACACACATTATGCATATGAGTAATAATAAAATTAATAATAATATAATTTTTAATCAAAAACTTTATTAATTTTTTAAATAATCTAACACAGCAATTAAACAATTTTTGTAAGTACAATTAGAATGATCACGGTAAGGACACAAGATATTATCAGGAAAATATTCTGATAATTGGATTGAATATTTTATTAATCTAAAATTTGAGAAATAATTTTTCAAAACTGTAAGTTTATCTTGATCAGTGACATAGTAAATTCCACTTGTATCTTCTACATCTCTCAATATACATGTTGGACAAAACGAACCTTCGTCTTCATACCATTCCAATCGATCTGAACTTTCATGTCCAGCCCAAAATGGTAAATCATTAAATAACCAATACTTTGGGCGTAAAATATTATTTACATTCATAATACATAATTCTTTAATAATTATTCCACCAGCATGATCATTATAACCAACAAAGTCAATAAAATAATAAGACATTTTTATTAATAAGATTTATTAAACTCCATCGTTTATACATATAACATTGAATTTAACCATGCAAGGCAATGTTGACCACATGTTTGAGTCATTGGATTTTGATAACGAATTTTATTATACAGAAGGGATTTACCAATTGTTTGTAGTTTTGTTATCATTATATCTGGATAATAATATCCCATCGGATCAAAAACATGTATTTTATCAGGTTTCACATATATTGCAATCCAATGTTCTCCTCTAAGATTTGATGATTGAGTATTGACGACTATAGCTTGGTTTGCGTTCAGATAGGGGATTTTATCTAATGGGAATGCTCCAGTAAACTGAATCCCCAACAACATTTTTCCAATTCGATTAACCTGAATAGAACTAATCAAATAAAATTAATTAGTAATTAAAAACTTACTCCATAATAATTTGTTTCAATTGTTTAATTCATTTATACTACGTTTAAACCAATAATGTTTGAAATACTTTCAAACCAATACTAATCGACTTGCAGTAATTTGTAATTCTCTTTCGAAACCTCCGTACACTATTACATAAACCGATTCCTCGAGTGATTTATTAAACTTTACACTCAATTTTAAATTTCCTTGTTGTGGTAATTGACTTTGATTCAAAACAAAATCTGGAGACAAATCATTCAAATCGAGATATTCAGTATTAGAACCAGTTATCTTGAATTCAATATCGCTTTTATTATCATCAATTGAATTAAATGGGAATACGTCTTCAAATGTCGCATATTCTATAACCGCCTGAGGAGTCGGTCTATCAAAAATACATAATTCAGTTTTTCCATATAACTTCTTTAATGTTTTCACCGAGACTGAATTTGAAAACATTTTCATTCAGTTCAACAGACTTGAAAATATGGGGGCAATTACTTGTTAAGTAGTTGGTTAAATCTTCAAGCTTTTTTATGTATAAATCATCAGTAAATGTGAAAACTGAATCTTGTAAACAATTGTACGTTAACTTCATTCTAATTACATTATTCATAATGTCATCAACATACGGCGGAATTACAATTTGAAATGTTCAGTGTGACTTATAATTGTTGGTTCAGGAACTCCTGATCTTTTTACGCTTGCTGCATCTTCAAATGTTATCTCGAATGAATGGTAATCGCAACAAATATTTAAAACTCCCTTGGTAATATACATGTATTAATCATTATTTAATTCTTTTATTGGCATTTCATCATCTTCGGGTTCAATAACATAAAAGCTGCTAAATGATTTCGGTGCAATTTCTTTATATTCAATCTTAGAATTACTGTTAAATGGAAATGTATTGTACACAAATGTGTAATCAAGCAAACTCAACGATAAATTTACTAGCCTCATTATTCGGATGAATTAATGGACAGCTATTGCTTGGTCAAATAGTGAAAAAAACTGTTTCTATTCATTCAATTTGAGATGCTGATATCCAAGTTGGGTTTTGATATCCATGCCATTTGACGTAATATTGTTTATCCTTACCTTTATATTTTGATTTAAGAATTTTTTCAATTCTAAAGACAGATGGTGTTGGAATAACTTGCAGTTCCTGTTCGTAAAATTTACCCTGGATTTCATTATTATCAATATCTTTAATAACGTACATAACTGGACTCTGTTTCGTATTAATCTTCAATATTTGAAAGACTTCGTCACTCCAGTTATTGTCAAAATTTTTAATGAATGGTGAAGCCGATATTTTACTTATTCTAACATGATCACCAACTTTATATGTAGGTTTCTTAATTTTTGTTACATCTTGTTGTGATAATAATATTTTTATACTATTTTTAGATGTTACATCAATCAGTCTCATATCCTTTAGACCTCCATGTTCTGAATGATTGTAACTATGAATTATTTTCGGTAAAACATTTATCCAAGTTTTGTTACCTTGATGTACAAAATATTTTTTCAATCGATCTCTTAATGTTCTATTAAACCTTTCCACATGAGCAGCTTTGAATTGTGAAAAATAGAGTAATGATTTATTCCCTTTAGATTTTCTTTAACTTTACTATTATAAAATTCTTTACCCAAATCAGTTTGTAAATTATCTGGTTTACCATTTTTAAACATTGTTTTTATTGTAACAGCCATTTCACTAGCAGATTTGGTTTTCAATGGTATAGCTCGAGCAAATCTACTATACATGTCAAAATATATTTGTAACCCTTATTAATTTTAGAAAATGGAATCATTTCCATTAAATCCATTTGCCATAAATCATTAATACCATATGTTTTATATGCTCTTGTGGGAAACCGTTTCAACATTGGCTTGTTTAAACTGTATGCCAGTTGACTCGACAACCATTTTTGAGTCTCCTTTTTTGATTTGGATACTTTTTTCTTTAACTTTTCGACTCCACCGAAACCGGCCGGATCTTTTGGGTTTCTCCATATCTTCTCCATTACAACACGATGATTTAAAATTTAGAATAAGGTTTGGTAAATGTCCCATAGGTAATTGACCCATTGCTTATGATGATGATATTAAAATAATTCAACGTTTATGAAGGCTCACCTAATAAACCAGATCCACCTAATAAAGATAATGCGATTGGTATCAAAGCTGATATAAACCCCCCTCGCTGTTTGTATATAATTTTTCGCATTATCCGTTTATTTTTTGTATTTACTAACGATAAAAGTGATTTTTTAAGGTTTTGCAATACAAGTTTTTTCGCTTTACTAATGTCAACATTGCCACGCACAACATTAACAATAATTTCAAGCAAATCATCCACAACAAATTGTGGGAATGACTGTAAAATACTTGTTCTTTTCATGAGTGGTGCTTTTATCAATGCATTAAAATATGGTATACTAACTTGTAATTTCATTATTGAAATTAATTTTTTATCGTTTAACTTTGTTTATAATTTAATCCATTTTTTAGGTGTTTTGATTGATCTTTTCTTCAACTTTTTCTTTACAGAATTCTTTACTATCATTTTTACAAATTTCTTTACATGTTTCTTTACACGTTTCTTGACATTATTCACTTTGACTAATTGATTATCATGTTTAATTAAAACTTTCTTGAACCCCAATTTTTATTATAATAGATTCATAATTTAATTTTGTTTATAAACTGTTACACCATCTTTATATCTGTTCTAATACGTACATCATCCATGCATTGCTAAGTAAAATCAAAGAATAAATATCCATGGGGTATTTTGGTTGCATCTTGAAATGATTCAATTAAAAAGTTACGATTGTTTGGATATGCTTGTCTTGCAATGAAATCAATAACAGTTGCATCCCTCGGATTTTTGAAAATAACGAGATATTGAACATTCAAGTTCCGAGTTCGATGACTCCCACCCTGATGAAACAGATTTTGTGTTATAAAAATAACTGTTACACCTTGATATTTTTGTAAATAAATTATTAAAATCTTTTTCTTTGTTAGCTTCTTGATATAAATCATCAATAATAATTACATCACCCTGTTGTAATCTAGATGACCAGTTCTTATCAAATCCTTTTATTATTGTCATTTTTAATTTACAGAATTGTTCTTGTCACCATGTTCGTCATCAGCACCCCCATGCCAATATATTTTATTGAATTTTGACTTGAACATTTTTGATTGTAATAATTTACAAACAAATAAAGTTTTACCGCTACCACTTGGACCTACAATTTGATAAACAGCATCATTTCTTAATTCCATTTTAAAAAATTATTTATATATTAATATAGTTTATATTTGTTTTAATTCATCAGTTTACTTGATGAAAAATTATTTGAAAAAATATGATTAGTAATATAAATTATAAAGGTAGATTTGATGTATCTCATATGGAATTTCCAAAAGGTAAACCACAACAAATTGTTGACAGAAGTGGTAAACATTCAATAATATTTTTCAAGTCAGGTAAATGTCGAATAATGGGATGTAAAAAATCGATCAAAGTTGAAGATTTAAAATATGAAATCAAGGATTTACAAATTCAATCAATTACAGTTACTGCTGATATTGAATCAAATGTTATTCTAAATGATTTATCAAAGTATATGAAATGTATTTACGAACCAGAAATATTTCCGGCATTAAGATATATAAAATACAATCCAATGTGTGTTAACATATTCAATAGTGGTAAAGTAGTTATACTCGGTATAAAGACATTGGATTATCATTTACTTGTTTATAAAATTATTAAAGATATTAAATCAGTAATTTATGACATGGAATTTTTAAAATTTTTCCAAAACTAAAGTTACAATCGTCCATGCATGAAACCAATTGGTTGATGGTGTGTATCGAAATAAGTATATATACAATAACACTTTAATCATTTATTTAGTAATATTTGAGAATGTCAAATTTAACTGTAAATGGTATATTTTGATTATTGCTTTTTATATTTATAATTTTAAATGTTTTAGAAAAAATGATACAGATTCTGATTGGGAAAATGGGGGAGTTATATCCGAATATTTTAAAGAATCTAATCTATTGGGCACCAGAGATTATTCCATTCAGAATATGGATGTCTACCGGAATAGATTTGAATGTGGTCTTGTTTGATCACTTAAGGACATTAGAAGACGATCATGACCCTGTTGACAGCAGCAAGCCATCAGTATGCCCATACAAATGCGAAGGATGTGTTGATAGAGAGAAGAAGTATAATATATGGATATTAAGAAAAGAGTTGAGAAAAGCTCACTTTTCATTAATTGTAGATCACTAATAAATGTTTAGTTATTATAATACAGTGTTTTCTAATTTTATATTGTTACTTGTGATAGTAAACTATTTTTATGTTGTTATAGTATTTTTATGTTACATGTATTAGTATAGTATTTTTAATATCACACTAATTAGTACACGTTTTAATTAACTAATTTGCAATACATCTGCAATACATATGCAAACCATGTAGGACTCACATACAAAGGTCACACACGAAGGTCAATAGCACATGTATGTTGTTTGCAATACAAATGCATTAATTTGATTGGTTATACACAAGTATAAAAGAGAGATAAAATGGCATCATAGTCATTATTTTTAAAAATGCAATCCAAGAAAAACTTTTTGGTGAGAAAACATTTTCTAATTTATTGAAATAAACAAGCCCAATTAAGAAAATAACTGAGACGAAGCATGCCAAGAATGATGTGAAACCAATACAAATGTATCATAACCATAAGATATATTTCTTGGTAGACGAAATTCCATATAAATTCTCAAATGCAGTCAAATTGATCAAGTCGCAATATTCAAGTTTCATTGCTCATATAACAAAAGAAGATGTTGTTGCAGTAAATGAAGTGTTGGCGAAAATCAATAAGAATCTAAGTTGCAATGGAAATATAATCATCAACAATCGAAATTCCCGTTTTCATGATGCCTTTGAAGAAATTGAATATAAAGATGTGGAAAGCTGGTTTGTAAATATTTCAATACAGGGATATAAAATGGATGAGAAAGATGTCATATCACCGATTTGGAGATTAGATAGTGCTCGAATTTCTCTGGGATTTTAATAAATGTTTAGTTTTTAATACTTCTTTTAATATGTGTTTTAATATAATTTTTTTTACTATCATAATGAGTTTTCTTAAGTATAGATGAATAATTTGTATTTTTTGAAAGTTGAAAATATGTGTGTATGTAAAAGTTGGCTGAAAAAGACATTGTCTAAGGTGTTATGATTATGAATTTGAAGTAAATAATGATGTCATTTTGTAGAGATTAAAATTATATCAATATATTGTTTGAGTGAAAATATTTCAATTTGTTTAAAAAGATGTGTAAATTCAAAAATGGTGAACTAAAAATGAAATTTCAGATTTTTGATTACATCATAGTCTCATTTAATATAGAATTAAATTTCAAGTATATTGACATAAAAAATTCTTATAAAAAATTAAAATTTATGATATAATCAACGATTTAAAAAATTTTAAATTATTTCACAATCGACGATTTAAACAAATTAAAGTATTATGTAATCAGTGATTGAATTATTGAAGAAATTGAAGAAGTGATTGAAGAAATTGAATTATTGCGTAATTGATAGTTAAATAAAAAATATTTTGTAATCGATAATTAAAACTTAAAAATTAAAATTATAAAAAGTAGAGGGGCGGGTCTTTAAAAATTAAAAAATTATGGGGGGGGGTCTTTTTAAAAATTTTTAAAAAATAAAAAAATTATGGGGGGATCCTTTTAAAAAAATTTTTAAAAAAATTGTGGGGGGGTATCTGGATCTGGAGTGCACATAACTACCTACTTACGAAACTTTTATATGTAAATAAATTAATTGATACTAAAATATGCTATAAAATTACTATCAAAATCCAAAAATATTTTTTGTATTCATTAGCAGTAGATGGATATGTCCCTTCCACACCACTACCCCCCCTCCCCTGGATATTTTTTTAAACTCGGTATCTTATAACGTTCATAAAAATATATAGTCTATATATAGAAAAAATGCATAGTTTCCATGGAAAATGAGTTCCAAAATCTCTAACTTCAACATCAAATGCCATAATTTAATATCATTTATATATTATCAAATATAGAAAATCTTATATTATATTATATTATACAACACACGGTGGGACAATGAACAAAAGCTTTAATAAAATACTTAGAAAAATATTTTTAACAATATGAAAGTACTTTAAAGTGAAGGTCACACCACTTGACATAGAAAATTTTTTGATAATGTACTTTAAAGTGAAGGTCACACCGCTTGACTTAGAAAAAATTTTGAAAAATAAAAATGCCTGGATAAATTTGAAAATTTTAAGGTCACACCACTTAGAAATTTTTTATATAAAAATACTTGGAAAAAATCAACAAATAACTAGAAAAAATCACATGGAATATTTACAAAATATTTACAAATCACAAAATCCCCAAAATAAATTTCCCAACTCAAAAATTTCCCAAATTTTAAAAAGTCTCAAAATATAAAAGTTATGTCAATGTAAAATATATTTGTAAATAATTATTGTAATATCACAATCTTTATGTGACTATTAATTATGTTTAATGCGCATCTTAGCGCTACAGCGGTTTAATTTACATTTATAATGGGAATACATAAAATGTTGAAAATTCTAAATAGATAAATTAATTTTAATATTGCACATATTAGATCTCGACTCAATAATGAAAAATATATATTGATTTTTAATTAACATTTTTTAATTTTGTAAATTTTAATATTTTTATTTGGTTTGCACCATTTTTGTGAATTAAAATATAATTTCTCAAAAATCTATAAAGCTTTAACAATATAATTATATGGATAACTTACAAAAAAAAGAAAATTTAAGCCTGAAATTTTATTAAATCATTCTGATCATGAAATCATTTTAATTTGGAATAAATCTGATAATTTCATAATGCGAATTATAACGTACTAATTATAACGAATTATAACCTAAAAAAAAGAACTATACATTTATTTAAACATCACCACCTTCGGATAGAGCGGTAAATGGGTTAAGGTTTGACATACGAGGATGTTGAAAAACAAACCCTTGCTACCCTTATCATTTAAAGTAAATGGAGCGATTGTCAATTTTATCTTCACATGGTGAAAGTAATAATTTTTATGATGGGAATTTCAATCGCTTTATAATGATATCTTTGTCGCTGACCTGGAAAACTAAATTTCGGGGCTTTAATTTGTACATATATATGTATATGTATAAAGATATAATAAATTATTTTATAATAAGTTTTAAATATGTGAGGTCTTGATATATAATGTTGATATATTATACTATTTTATACAACATAATCACTTTTCAACTCTATACATTTAATGTATTGGTCACAAGGTTTTTCTAATCCTATTCTGCAAACCATGACTCCGCATATCAATAACCACATCCTTTGTTGTAATATGGAGAATGGTTGACAATTTCAAAGTTTAAATTTTGATTCTCTTTTCAAATGTATTATGAACTATGTGAAAATCACGTTCATGTAGGGAATTCAAAGTCTCTGATATGTATTTTAGGCTGATCTCTCACTTATCCAGGTTTTATTTTATTATTTAATTTATTTTATTGATTTTAATATTTATATATTGGAGTTGATTGGTTGATTTTGAAAATCACAATCACTTTATAAAGATTGACATTGGTATTTTGGTACAATTTATTTTCAAATTCACAAATGCCTAATAACAATTCAAAAGTTGTCGATATATATATATATATATTTACTTTATTATTTAGAAACCAGTCAAGCTGATTCTCTCCAATTTCGTGGAAATTTGATGGAACATGAAGAAAATGGTAAATTTTATTATTTCAATTAATTTTATTAATATTATTTTAGATCTTATTATCGGAGATTGGTTCGAGATCACGGAAAATGAAGATCTCCTAGGTATTTCCAGAATTTTTGAAAATGGTAAATTATTTTAATTTTATGTTTTTTAAACATGCATTTTTTAGATGTAATTAATGAAGAAATAAATTATGTATGGAATAATTATAGATGCCAAAGATGTCATATAAAAATGTTGGTGTTTTTTATTTTTATTTTATATGTTAATAATAGTAGTATTAATACTAATAATTTTTATAATAAATAATAATATAAGTAATAATATTAAAATTAATAGTAATAATAATAATAATAATAATAATAATAATAATAATAATAATAATAATAATAATAATAATAATAATAATAATAATAATAATAATAATAATAATAATAATAATAATAATAATAATAATAATAATAATAATAATAATAATAATATGATAATATGTTAATGATGATGATAACATTAGGAATATTAGCATTAATAATAATACCAATGCAATAAAGTCAAACGTTATAAATTCTATTTATTGAACCATTCGTGATAACTATTTTTTACACGCTGTATGATTCACTGGGAGGCGCTTATATCTTAAAAACATCTCCGGATTTATATCTTGTTTAGATTTTTTGATTATATTTCTAACTGAGCAGAATTCTCATCTAGTTTATTTTTTGCACAATGAATTATGGCTCCTAACATTGTTTTATTTATCTGATATTTTTGAAAAATAAAATGATTTAAACAATTCACTAAAAGGAAATAATTGTAATATGCTTATATTAAATAATAAAATTGAACGTTTTGTGAAGTTGAATATAAGGGGAATTAAATTGGAAAAATGATCTTTAGAAATGTTTACAGATCTAGATACTTTTATAATTGAGAATAATCCCACCGAAGATATGATTGTAGTAGTTATAATTGAACATTTGAAGTGTCTAAAGACACAATTTGAAAAATACTTTAAAATTGAAAAAGACAATTGGATTCTTAACCCATATTCCATTGATATGATTACTATAAACTATTTACTATTAAAATCTCAAGAGTTTACTGAGCTACCGAGCGACACAATTAAAACATTTGTTCTCTAAAAAATCATTAAACGAATTTTGGTTGGAGATTAGAACATAATTTCCCATACTTTCTGAATTGGCTCTTAATATACTTTTACCATTTTCTACTACATATTTATGTGAAGTGTCATTTTCAACTTTAACATACATAAAAGCTAAATACCGTTCAACACTGAAAAACGTGAAGATGCTTTACGTCCTACAATATCAAATATTTTTTCAGAATTTAAGTTTTTATGCAAAAATAAACAAGTTCACCCAACTCATTAGGTTGGCTTTAAAATAAAATATTTTTTGAATAAATAAATACTTTATTTTATATTACTGTTTTCATCTTCTTTATATCTATACTTAGGGTCGTCAGAATATTTGCTAGGGTTAATGGGTCGCTAAGTAAAAAGGTTTGAGAAACTCTGGAATAGACTACTTTTTATCCTCGTCCGCAACAACATCGATGTTTGTGTTATTAATATTCTGTTATATGGATTAAATTAATATTTCTATTAGATTATTTCTTATTTTATAATTTTATACAAATATAACATATTCATAATGTTAATAAAAAAGTACACGTAAAATGTTGACATATATACTAATACTTTATTACGTTGTTGAATTTTAGGAATATTTTACGTTACGGTCTTTGAAAATTATGAGTTTAGTAATTA